>VDFB02262426.1:0-28506 GCA_007258455.2 Sequoia sempervirens
TGGATGCGTTGATAGGAAATTCAAGGAAGTGCGATTTTTTTTGTCTTCGTGATTGGTGCGATGGATGTGTTGATAGGAAATTCAAGGAGGTGTGAATTTTTTTTGCCTTCATGATTGGTGTTATGGATGTTGATAGGAAATTCAAGGAGGTGAATTTTTTTTGTCTTCATGATTGGTGTAATGGATGTGTTGATAGGTTATTTAAGGAAGTGTGTTTTTTTTTGTCTTCATGATTGGGATAAATTGTGGTAGCTAATTCCAATTCCAATACATTCTTATATGCAAGGAATTTTCTCATCAACTAACACCTTAATGTAAGGGTTCGCCTTAATACAAGCCATTCAATTCTTTGCTTTTTAGATATGGTTCCTCTAATAGTTGGACCACACTCTTAAACCTTTGGTCATATTCTTTCATTGGTTCATTCTTGTTTTGGTGTCATCTCCCCATTTTACTCACAATTTTTATTGGACCGTCAAGAGAATGGAAGTTTGTCAAGTGTAATTTGCTCAATTCATGCCATTTTTTTTGTATTTGGGGTATTCTTTCATGTATCATATTAATGCATCATCTTGGAGTGTGCCTACACAATCAAATATCTTGGTCTTATTGTCATTGATTCTTGACCATCTTTAGTGAGATTCTAATATAAACAAGTGCTCTTTAGCTTCCTTAGTATCATTTCAAAAAAATTAAAGCTTAGTCTTGTTGGCAACCATAGCTAAATGAGGTGAAGGTTTTTTTTTATTTAGCTTGATTTAATTTAGAGTTCGTCCTTCCTCCTAAATTTTCCTCTATTCTTGGTTCTCTTTTCCTTGGGCTTCCTTGACCTACTCACACTATTTTCTACTTCACCAATTTTTCTCTTTTGCCTTTATTTCTAGGAAACTAAATCTTAAAAAAACTACTCCCTGATGTATCTTCAAAATCTCTCACACAATTTTTTATTGCTTTCATTTATTATAGCCTAAGTAAAGCTAGCTATATATATCCTCTTTGGAAACTCTTCTTATCTTAGGAAACTTGTGGCCTAGGGTATTCATGTCCTCAATTTCTTTGTGCCTTGAAAAATGTGTTGATTCATCATTATAATTTATTTATTTATAGTATACAGTAAGTTACTTTCTTCCTCAACTAGAGGATTTTTCTCATCTATCATCTCCAAGGTTTCCTTGGAAAACTCTAAATTTTTGGTGACTTCATCCTATGACTAAATACTTTTTCTCTTCTTCATTGGATACTACTAACTTCTTTATTTATTCCCTTCTTTGTATTGTAAGAGTTGGTATAGAATACTCTACACCATGCAAGATTTGGTTGAAGATTATTGCCACCCAAGATATAGGAACTTCATGAAAGTACAAGAGAGTTCATTATACAATACTCAACATTGCAATGGAATTGATTATCCAAGAATTGATTTACAAATGAGAACCCCTTGGTTATATAGCCAAGGTGAGACATAGGATTAAACATGATTATGACAAGTGTCTTAATCCTATGACATGAGACAACTTATCATAACTACCTAGGATACATGTGTCAAAATTCAAAAGATAAGATAAGATCTAATGACAACTAATACCTTCTAGAAAGATTCCCTCCTAAGACCTAAGTAAACTTAACATGTAAATAGGACCTACTAATAACTAGATAGGTAAAAAACCTATTTACACCAACAACCCCCTTAAGTGCAACTTAGGGAGTAGTTGATTATTATGCAAATGACACAAAGATGGGTTCTAGCTACAGGGCAATTTTTGGTTCCCATGTAAAAATGCAAATGTAATCTCTCACAAATGGAGAAAAGGAGACAACCCAGTGGGACAAAAATCCTCTCTAAAAGAGAGATGAAAATAAAAACTCTCAATAAAGAATGAGGAAAAAACCCCATGCAAGGAAAAATACCCCCACAAGAGAGAAGAAGAAGAGAGACCATGCAACCCCCCCTCAATGTTGATTCTCCTGTAATAATGGTAGATGTTTGACATTAAATGCTGAAGATGATCCAATAGCATCGTCGAACAACATTCTGTTGCAAGTATGAATGAGTATGGTGGTGTTGTCATTAATGTTGTCATTGACGTCAACACAGTATAGGTTGTTGCAAAGAAAGGAAACAAATGATTGCAGGTGGTGCATGTATAGTTGAGATACTGTTGAGATGTTGTGAGTACATGGAACTATCTTTATGGTGTTGTAGGCGTGCTAATATGATGAGTTACCAAGTGCTTTTGAGAAAATTAATAAATAGTGGAGACAAAATTTTGTGTGTGTTCAGAATGTGCTTCGGTATGTGCTCCACATTTCTTCTATGTTGATCCTATGCTTGTGCAAATCTATAGTGTTGTTTAAGGGAATCCTTGGGTGATATATCCTAGATTATAGCTTTTGGTTTGATGAAGAGTGAAAGTTGAGTTCACCGGTTTGTGAATTGGTTTGGCAGAGTTGTTTGTTTGTGGACTGGGAGAAATGTATCTGCTCCGTAGTCCTCCACTAGTTTGTTTCAAGTCTTGCAGATCAAGAAAAAGCATTTTAATGGTGTTATCTGTGTTTTATCAAAGGTGTTCATGGTTTGGTGCTCCAGAAGACTTGTTTCAAAGTTACTATGTGTGTCTATATAGTCTGGATTGAATGATGAAAAGTGTTCTATGTATGAAGGTTGTTGTGGTAGTTGCATATGAATCTAAAGGCATCTAAAATGTGTTCCAGTGTATGGTGAAGTATGTTATGTGGTTCGCATGTTATCTTCTTGTTACGAAAGTGTGTACTTCAAAGTTCATTGGTGTTTTCATTAGGTTTGGTCGACCTGGTATTTACACATCATGTGAAGGATAAGTATCAATTAAGGAAGCATGTGATTGATCCAAGATGTTTTGGGTCTTGGTTAAGTGTTGGTTTGGTCCGCTCTCATTCTTATCCACCATGGAAATGTTGAGTTGCCAACCTAATTTGAATTTGTAAAATGAAGAGTGTGTAGCTGACCTTGGAGAAAGTTTCTAAGATTGAAGATGGTATAAATACAAGACAAGATGTTAAGGATTGTACACCACAAGTTTGAGAAGTAAGGTAGATGCGAGAGATTGTGTGAAAGTGAACTGAGGAAGCAAGGACTTCAATGTGTTAGACTCCTAAAAATAATGAGTTGATGGTGTTTGCAATTCTCTGATCAAGGTTGCGAATGTGTGCAAGTTGTTGTGGTGGATCTTCTGTTGCATTGAGATAATGTTCTATGTGTAACATTATTCTATCTATCTTTCTTTATCTGTAGGCAGTGAGCCTCCCATTTGGACAGTGAGTCCTGTCTTGGGCAGTGAGCCCTCTAGCAATAAGCCTCTTTGTAAATGATTTTGCAATTACTCTTATATTGTGAGTTAATCCTCACTATGGTTTTTCCCTTATTAGGTTTTCCGCGTAAATCTAGTGTTTCTTGTGTTTGTTTGCTGTTATTTGCACTTCATGATCATACTTAATAATAGATTAAAGTGGATGTGAAATTTTTTAAGATCTGTGGTGAATGTTATTAGATACAACTAATTCACCCCCCTCTCATTTGTCTTGTTCATTTCAACAATTGGTATCATAGCTTTGGTTCCTCAAAGAAGAGCTTAACCGCTTGAGGTAGATCTGATGGCACACAAATTAACAATCCTTGTGTTTGATGGATCTGACTACAGTTTTTGGAAAGTGCAGATGAGAGGTTACTTTATCTCTCTTGGCTACAAGACTTGGAAAGCTGTTGAGACAAAATATGTTGAGCCAACAAGTTGTCCTTCTTCTGCAGATGAGATTGTTGCCTATGAAGAAAATGAAAAAGAAAGGTATGCAATCTAAAATGCTTTATCTAAGACTGAGCTAAAAGAAGTCATTTCATTAGGCACTGCTTATGAAGTTTTGGAAAAGTTGAAAGATATCTATGAAGGAAAGATAGAGTCAAATTATCAAATAAGTTAATAGCTAAGCACAGATATGAGAACTTGAAAATGGAAGAAGGTGAAGAAATTGCAAGCTACTTTCAGAGAGTTGACATTGCAGTAAATGAAGTCAAAAATCAAGGTGGTACTTTGACAAATGAAGATGTAATGGAGAAGATTTTGATGACCCTACCAGAGAGTTACAGTGACAAGGTCTCAGCCATTGAGGAAGTTTATGATCCAAAGAAATTCACTAAAGAACAACTATTTAGCACCTTGACTGCATTTGAAATGAGGAAATTTGGAAAATAAAAGGAGAAATAAAAAAAAACCTTCAAAGCCACAAAGTCAAAAGATGATCCGAATAGTGAAGGTTTAGAGGAGTTGGAAGCAAATTTTACAAGGAAATTGAAGGGAGGTACTGACAAGTACAAAGGTATGTTACCTTTTAAACGTTTCAGTTGTGGAAATATTGGTCATTATGCTTCAAGATGTCCAAATAGAGTCATACACAAGAAGAGCAAAGACAATAAAGACAAAAAGTTCAAGAAATTGTATTATGTTAGAGAAGATGTTGGAATTTTTTATGATGAATCTAATATTGAGGGTGATAAAGATGAATGCATGTTTCTAGCCTTAGAGAATAAATCAATGTCTACTAACCATGGAAGATGTGCAAGGGAATGTGGTCTAGAAAACAAGAAGGAAGAGATGGATGGTACTTTGGTTTCTACCTTTCATGCTAGACAAGACGAAGATTATTGGGTAATTGATAGTGGCTACTCAAATCATATGACCAGAGACAAAATTAAGTTTACTAAACTTGAAAAGTATGATGGAGGATTAGTCATGTTTAGAGATGATTTTGGTGCAAAAATTATTGGAAAAGGAACAATTAGTTTTGATGGAAAACACAATACTGATGATGTCTATTATGTTAAGGGCTTAAGGCATAATCTCTTGAGTGTTGGAAAAATGTGTAGCAAAGGATTTAAGCTTGTGTTTTAGGATAATACTTGTGAGATTAGAAAAGGGTCCAAAATTGTGGTAGCTATAGGAAGAAGAACATATGGAAACATTTATCAGCTTAAGGGTGTTGATGGTTAGTGTTTTGTGTCTCAAGTTAATGAAATTTGTCTATGGCGTCGAAGGATGGGACATGTAAACTTTGACAACCTAATCAGGATTAGTTCAAGAGAAGCTATCATGGATCTAGCAAGAATCACAAAGCTTATCAATATTGTTTGTAGAAGTTGTCAGTTGGGAAAACAAACAAGTTGCAGCTTTAAAGGAAAAGAACAATCAACTATCAGAATGTTGGAATTGATTCATACAGACCTCTATGGTCCTACAAGAACAAGAAGTCTTAATGGTGACAGGTATTTTATGCTTTTAATTGATGATTATTCTAGAATGACATGGGTTACTTTTCTTAGGGAGAAAGATCAAGCTCTAGATAGATTCAGGGTGTTCAAGGCTATGGTAGAGAATGAAGTGAACCTAAAAATCAAATGTTTAAGGTTTGAAAGAGGTGGAGAATTCATCTCCAATGAGTTTAATATGTTTTGTGAAGAGCATGGTATAAAGAGGCATCTTTCTACTCCTAGAACTCCTCAACATAATGGAGTTGTTGAGAGGAAGAATCAAACTGTTCAAGAAGGTGCAAGAACTATGATGAAAGAGGAAAATGTACCTAAAGTATACTGGAGAGAAGCAATTCACACTATTGTGTATATTCTTAACAGAGTTTAGATCAAAAGCAATAGCACAAAGACTCCTTTTGAACTCTGGTATGGAAAAATTCCTACTGTTAAGTACTTTAAGGTGTTTGGAAGAAAATGTTATATTAAAAGAGATGATGAGAATCTAGGAAAGTTTGATGTAAGATGTGATGAAGGTATTTTCCTTGGATATTCAACCAAAAGCAAATCCTATAGATGCTACAATAAAAGATTGAGAAAGATTGTTGAAAGTGCAAGTGTAAAAGTTGATGAAAATTTGCACAAATCAGTTGAAATAAGTGAAGATGAACCAAATGAACTTATTTGTGGACAAGAGAAAGAGAAGAATAAGGAAGAAGAAGAACATATTGAAGAAGAAGAAGCTTTGAAACTTGCTCCTAAGACTCCAAAATATGTACAAAAAAATCGTCCAGAAGAATAGATAATTGGAGACAAAGAAAAAAGTGTAATGATAAGAAGCAAAGTGGCGGAAACTTAAGTAAATTTGTGTTTACTTTCCAAGATAGAACCTAAACAATGTGTGAAGCATGCAAAGATGAAAATTGGATTAGAGCAATGATAGAGGAATTACAACAGATAGAGAAAAATCAAACATGGGAATTGGTTGCTAGATTGGTAAACAAGAACATAATTGGTACAAAATGGGTATTCAGGAATAAGCTGAATGAGAATGGTGAAGTAGTAAGAAACAAAGCAAGGCTTGTGTGCAAAGGTTATTCATAGGTTGAAGGAATAGACTTTGAGGAGACATTTTCCCTGATGGCAAGAATGGAGGCTATTCAGATGTTTTTGACATTTTATGCTCACAAAGATTTTAAGGTATACTAGCTGGATGCTAAGTTTGCATTCCTGAATAGAGAATTAGAAGAAGAGGTCTACATGGAACAACTAGAGGGATTTTAGTTATCAGATCAACTAGACATTGTCTACAAGTGGAAAAAGGCACTATATGGACTTAAATAGGCTCCTAGAGCATGGTATGCAAGGTTGGACAAGTATTTGACTTAGCAAAGGTTCAACAAAGGCTCCATAGATAGTAATCTTTATTTCAAGATCGAAGGAAACAAAATTTTGATAGTAGTAGTATATGTTGATGATATTATCTTTGGAGGAAATAAGGGTATGCGCAAGAAATTTGCAAAGGAGATAAAGAGTTTGAAATGTCTATGATTGGTGAGTTGAATTTCTTCCTTGGATTTCAAGTGAATCAAATTGATAAGGGCATATTCATTTCACAATCAAAGTCTGATAAATAATTGTTGAAGAAGTTTGGAATGGATGAATCCAAACCAGTCTGTATCCCTATGGTGACTGGATGCAAACTAAGTAAGGATGATGAATCTCCTAAAGTTGATTAGAGCAAGTATAGACCTATGATTGGTGGACTACTATATCTTACTGCTACTAGAATGAATATCATGCATGCAGTATGTTTGGTTTCCATATTTCAAGAAGAACCCAAAGAAACACATGTTATAGCTATGAAAAGGATATTTAGATATCTAAAAGGGACTCCAGATTATGGTTTGTGGTATCCTAAGGATATTGATTTTACTTTAAGTGCTTACATTGATGTAGATTGGGTTGGTTGTGTAGATGACCGGAAGAGTACAAGTGGTGGTGCATTCTTTCTTGGATGTAGGTTGGTTTCATGGCTAAGAAAGAAATAGGATTCAATCTCTTTATCCACTATAGAGGCTAAGTACATAGCAACAACATCTTGTTGCACACAGGTACTATGGATGAAGCAAACATTGAAGGATATAGGAGTGATGTGTGATGAGCCTATCTCTATCTTCTGTGATAATACAAGTGCAATAAATATTTCAAAGAATACGGTAATGCATTCAAGGACAAAGCATATATCTATCAAATATCATTTTTAAGAGAGAAGGTATTGGAGAATGAAGTCAATGTTGAATATGTGCCTAAAAAGGATCAGATTGTTGATATATTTACTAAGGCTCTTCCTAAGGATACTTTTGAGTATCTCCGGGAGAAGTTGGGGGTTACTGCCCCTCCTTCTTTGAACTAGGTGCACTTAGAGGTGCATCAGTCTAGTGGATCTACAAATTCATCATTTTTCTGGACTGATGACTAGGGTCTACTCCTCAAGGGGAGTAGGAAGTATCATTGTTGCAGTATGAGAAGTGTGTTGTCATCTAGGTGCACTCCTAAGGGGGAGTGATCAAAATTATATATGGTTGAAGAATTATGTAATTTTTTTTTTCCATTGATGTCAAAGGGGGAGAGAGAATCATGTGAAAAATAATTGTGAAAGAAAAAGGATATTGTTGTATTTGATGGTTTTTCACATCATGTGTTGCCATCAATGACAAAGGGGGAGATTGTTGCAAGTATGAATGAGTATGGTGGTGTTGTGATTAATGTTGTCATTGATGTCAACACAGTATAGGTTGTTGTAGAGAAAGAAAACAAGTGATTGCAGGTGGTGCATGTATAGTTGAGATACTATTGAGATGTTGTGAGTACATGGAGCTATCTTTATGGTGTTGCAGTTGTCTTGACATGATGAGTTACCAAGTGCTTTTGAGAAAATTAATAAATAGTGAAGACAAAATTGTGTGTGGGTTTAGAATGTGCTCTGGTATGTGCTCTGAATTTCTTCTGTGTTGATCCTATGCTTGTGCAGATCTATAGTGTTGTTTAAGGGATTCCTTAGGTGATATATCCTGAATTATAGCTTCTAGTTTGATGAAGAGCCAAAGTTGAGTTCATTGGTTTGTGAAATAGTTTGGCAGAGTTGTTTGTCTATGGACTGGGAGAAATGTATCTACCCCGCAATCCTTCACTAGTTTGTTTCAGGTCTTGTAGATTTGGAAGAAAGCTTGTAATGGTTTTATCTATGTTCTATCAAAGGTGTTCATGGTTTGGTGCTTCGAAAGACTTGTTTCAGAGTTACTATGTGTGTTTGTACAGTCCAGATGGACTGATGGAAAGTGTTCTATGTATGAAGGTTATTGTAGTAGCTATGGATGAATCTGAAGGCATCTAAAATGTGTTCCAGTGTATGGTGAAGCATGTTATGTGTTCTGCATGTTGTCTTCTTGTTACAAAAGCATGTACTTCAAAGTTCATTGCTGTTTTCATTAAGTTTAGCTAACATGGTGTTTACACGTCATGCAAAGGATAAGTATCAATCAAGGAAGCATGTGATTGATCAAAGATGTTGTTTTGGGTCTTGGTTAAGTGTTGGTTTGGTCCACCCTCATTCTTATCCACCATGAGAATGTTGAGTTGTCGACCTAATTTGAATTTGTAAAATGAAGAGTGTGTAGCCGACCTTGGAGAAAGTTTCTAAGATTGAAGATGGTATAAATACAAGACAAGATGTTAAGTATTGTATGCAACAAGTGTGAGAAGAAAGGTATATGTGAGAGATTGTTTGAAAGTGAGCTGAGGCAATGAGGACTTTAATGTGTTAGACTCCTGAAAGTAGTGAGCTAATGGTGCTTACAATTTTTTGATCAAGGCTGCAGATGCATGCAAGTTGTTGTGGTGGATATTCTATTGCATTGAGATAATGTTCTCTGTGTAACATTCTTCTATCTATATTTATTTATTTGTAGGCAGTGAGCCTCCCATTTGGACAGTGAGTTCTATCTTGGGCAATGAGCCCTCTAGCAATGAGCCTCTTTGTAAATGGTTTTGCAATTACTCTTATATTGTGAGTTAATCCTCATTGTGGTTTTTCCCTTATTGGTTTTTTCATGTAAATATGGTGTTTCTTGTGTTTTATTTTTGTTATCTGCACTTCATGCCCATACTTAATAATAGATTAAAGTGGATGTGAAATTGTTTAAGATTAGTAGTGAATGTGACTAGATACAACTGATTCACCTCCCCTCTTAGTTGTCTTGTTAATTTCAACACATTCCTCCCCTTAGGAAGAAACAAAACCAAGATGATATGTAGGATGTCTTCCCATTCTTTAAAGGAAGATGCAGGAAGAAGGATGATTTTTAATGTTTCTGAATGATGCTCAAGTGTCTCCATATCAATGTCGAAAGGTGTCACACTCCAAACATGTGTTCTATTCCACACTACAAAAGATGACAATCCAAAATATCTTAGAAACAATTGTAGAACGTAATCCAAAGACAAAGATACCTCATCTAAAGACAAAGAAGCCTCCTCCAAATGCTATCCAAAAGAATCCACACTCATATCAAACTGCAAAGGATGATAATGTGAAGAATGAACAAGAGGGTCAGAGTTTTCCCTTACAAAAAATGAAGAAGGATCATCCCCATCAAAGAGATAATGAATAAAATAAATGGTGTCTCTCAAATTTGAAATGCGAGACACAAAATAAACCAACAATGTATGTTAAGTACTCATCCCAAGTAGTTATCTCTCTAGAAGATGATGAATGTCCTACTACACTAAATCACAAGGAGCCAAAATTGTGGCAACACAAGCATCATCAAGTACAACATTAGATGAAGGAGATGGAATTGTGGATAATGATTTTGGTTTCCCAAGGGTTTCTTCTAACACTTTTAGGGTTTTTAACAAAAAGAGAGGAATTGGGTCCAAAATGCTAATGTATACATTCAAGATTAATGTGAAAGGGATGAAATGTATCTAAATGTGATGTAATAATGCAAAAAAATGAAAGAAATATGATTTATTAATGTTAAACCTAACAAATGCAAAGTGTTGGAAAACACACTGTGATATGCAAAAACACCTAAGAATGCAAGTAAATGATGAAATAACTAAAAAGAATTGGAGAGGTGCACCTGGAATCTAAAATATGATGTGGAGAGGCTCTGGAATCCTACAGAGTTGACTAGAAATGTGGACTGAGACACTTACGCTAAGCTGGGTGACATAGTCCAATTTTGAGGAAAATTTGTCAGAACAAGAATCTGCCAAATGGGTATCCAAAAATACAAAAAGCACTTTTTCAGGCCTGATAGTGGGACTAATTCACCATAGATGGAAACTTAGTCCACCTACAGATTTTGGGAATTTCAGGACATGATCCTATAGATTCTAGTCTGCACTTGCTTTCCTGACAGGTGTTCGATCTTGATTCTGCAGAGAATGGGCTGAAAAGAGTCTCCAAGCCTCAACTAGGGTTATGTTGACTTTGATGGATTATTGACCATTTTTTGACACCAAATTCTTTGATAAATCTATATACAAATTCTGCAAACACACATGCAAAGAGGGGAAAAAGAGTTAAGGGTTAGATTATAGGGGTTTGCCTTGGTCAAACCACACTTTGGTACTCAAACCCTATGAAATGAAATGAGAAGAGAATGATAAATAGATAACATGCAATGCCATAAACTTACCAAACCCTTGATGTAGAAATCTGAAGATATGCAATGAAGTGCTCCAATGGATGACTTGATTATGCTTAGAGTGCTTGAATGCTTGAGAATGATTAAGTGAATTGCTTGAGTGAATGAATGCTTGAATCAATGGGGGTTTAAAATGAGAGGAAAAACCCTTATTTATACTTGATTTTCCTAAATTTCCTGAAAATAACGCATCACAGGCCGACCTCAAGGGTTAGAGAATAAAATCCTGCCAGAAAATGAAAATAATTTTGATTTTTGTGCCAAATAGGACTAAGTCGCCCCTATTGGCATCTTAGTCTGACTTAAGCAATTTAAGTGGGTTTCAGGAATTAAAGGGCATTAAATGTTGTCTAACGGGAATATCCTCAAAAACACACTTAAGAATGGTCAGAAAGTGCATTAGGGGGACATTTAAACATGAGAAAGGGTTGAATTAGTGATGACAAGTCTAGAAAAGCGTGAGTTTGTTACAAATATTTACAACACTTTGAAATAAGACTTGGTAAGTGATAAAAATGAGTTATTTAAGCGATTTATGATGAAAGGGTCCTAGAAAAGTGTGAAAGTGGGTTACAACACTTCACAACACCTTTCCAAGACATCTTAGGAGTCTTAATGATTCACAAGGGTCCAAGACCTAATGTGAATGTGTTGACCACATTACAACATTAAATCTAGGCAAAATCAAGCAAAAGTCCAAAAGAGAGACTCAAGTGAGCATAAAAATTTCAACTATACATTTTTTTGGCAACATAAGAATATCAACACATGTCACTAGATCCTCAGTAGATGAAACAATACCAAGATGCAAATGATCACACTGTGTAGTGCCCCTTCATTCTCACTTGGGATGTGTAGGTAGTCTAGCTAAGGAATTTGAAGAGGAAGATGGAATAAGGACTTCTGATGGTACTCTTGTGGGTATGAGGTACATTGTGTTGCTTTGATGTAGAGATTTAATTGGGTAGCTTAGCTTACTTGTTGCTCATGATACTTCCTTTATGACATTGAGGTTATGATGATACACTATGGTTGAATTTAACTAGTTATGCTTATGTATAGATGCAGTAGTATATTGTGATGTAGTAGACTAGTAATTATTTCATGATGATATGATGTGATCAGTTTAGTTTAACAATCTTACTTTATACTTGATGTTGTAGTTGTTATTATAGCTTTGGTAAGGGGATAGTGTAGCACCACTCGTTTGCGAGTGCCCTGCTACGCTATGATTCCTTCTCACGATGTGATGCATTTGTTTATATATATGTTGTACACAACCTTGTTTGCATGCATGAATTGTAGGAATAAAGTCTCAATTCCACCTACTTTGGTAGGACAGGGCGAGCATTAAATTATTCCAATGGGTATGATGTTGAAACAAAGATGACAAGGAAGTCTCCCCATCCCAATTCTGTCAACCCATCATGTGTCTAGTGGTATTGTGTGTCCTTGACTTTGGTTATTTCAGTATTATGTGATAGTTGTCTATCGTGAGTTGTATTTGTGTTATTTATTTAATGTTTGTGTTGTTATGTATTTGGGTGGATTAATAGTATTATTTAATTTAAATAATTAAAATAAGTGTTATTAGTTAGTTATTGGGAATAACTTTATTAAAATTTAAAAGTGTTAAACTAAAAGTTATGTAACTAATTAAAGATAAATTAATTAATTGTGTAAATAACATTATTTATAATTTTAAAACTTGACATTTTTGATAATTTAATGTAAATAGTAAGTTGAGGATAAATAATAGAATAAAAGATTTAAATAATTAATAATGTGTCAACTATGAGTTGAAATTAATAAAATATAAATTTAAAACTTAAAGATTTTATCTATCCTAGGTCCTCATTCTAGCTCATCAAACATTCCATCTATCCTAGGTCCTCATTCTAGTTCATCAAACCTTCCCTCTATCCTAGGTCCATATCCTATTTATCAAGAACAACAAAGGCACACATCTTTGATGCCCTTTCAAAATTCTACCCACATTAACTCATCCATAATATTTCCATATCATTCATCTTAATCCACCCCTCCCATTGCTCTTGAAAGCAATTTGGGTGCCAAATATCAAAATCTTTTATATCAAAATCCACATGTATCAAAGGATCAACATGTCTCCTTGAAGAGACATGCAAAAATAAAAGAAAATTTGATCCAAAATCAAAAGAAAAATCTTAAAGGCCACAAAGGCCCATCAAAGCAAAATCTCAAAGACCACAAAGGTCCATAAATCAAAAGAAATTTTCAAAAGGTCACAAAGGCCCATCAAAGCAAAAAGGCAATTTTCAAAGACCACAAAGGTCCATAAATCAAAAAGAAAATTTTCAAAGGCCACAAAGGCCCACAAAGCAAAAATCAAAGTCAAAAGTCATGTGGATTCCTAAAAGTCTCATAGAAGCAATAAAATCTAAATTGGCATCCAAATTTGCTAATCCAAAAGCTTCCTCCAATTTTCCATCTAATAACCTATTACCTTCCAAATCCATTTTTCCTCCATCACTCCACCACCCTTCAAGGTGTGTGCCAATGTTGATCTTTCCATCCTTTCCATCTATCCATCAACAGGCCTTCCAATCTCCTATTCATTATCCAACATTCATCCCCCATCATTCTCCTTTAATCCAAACCTTTGCATAAGTCCTTAGATTCTTCCATCATATCATTAATCTGCCAACATTTGGGAGTCTAATTGCCATTTCCATGGTTTTAGTCCTTCCTCCATCTCCCTATCATCCATACCCATATTCCATATTCCTCTTGCACTCTACACTTAGGGACAAGTTTGGTTCATCTTATCATTCATGGTCATTATCCTTTCTATGCTCATTCCTTACATTTCCACCTTTGATCTTGACAAGGTTAAGGATCTTCTTGAACATCAGATATCTTATCCTATACACTTTATCCATATCTTCCATACCATATCTTTCATCTTATCCATATTCCATCATTCTTACTAAATACATCCTTTCTTCCTTTCCTTGGTCTTGATGAGGAATATGGGAAAAATACTTGGGCCTTGTGTATGTATCTTATCTATTTGATCTTGATCATCCCATTCATTATTTTTATCCTTGCTTTCTTCCATTCCATATCTCCTAGCTTATCAAAATCCATGTCACCATGTCCCTTTGCAACCTTGAATCTTATCATGCAAATCATATTTGAGCCTAGTTGTAAAACATTATCCAATCCTCATATCTTTTGTCAATCAATCATCAACAATCATTAATCTTAAAGTACTTAGAGGAAATTAGTGATCCTAAGTACTTATCATCATCATGCCTTATGGAATCAATCATTCCTGGCATCTTAATCAATCAACCATTATCATCTTTTGACAAGAGATATGTTGCTTGTGTGACATGTTTTGTAGTGAATCTTTTATTTTGATCTATCATTTATCCATGGTTGCATTACCCATATTGTGGGGCATCTTGTTCCTTCAATCAGTCATATCATCTCATTTCATCTTAAATATCCTAAAAAATCCAAAAAATAAAAAAATAAAAAAAAAGCTGCAAAATCCAAAAAAATAAAAAATCAGAAAATCCAAAAAGAAGAAGAGAAAAATACAAAAAAAGTGAAAAAGTAAAAAAAAAATACAAAAAAATCATAAAATCCAAAAAAGTGCAATAAAATCTCATGTACATATCCTGGCAATGTGGTCATGACTCACCCTAGCTTGGGGGGAAAATCATGAACTCACTGGGGGTAATAAACTTTGGGCTTAAACAAACTGACAAACAATAGTATGTCAAACATAGCAAACACAATGATCATAGGAAAATCCAACATTGACCAATCATCAATCGATAGAAGATCAAGCCATCCAAATCAAACAACTTAGATCAATCTATCAAATCAAATCTAAATGGATGATATTCTTTTGAATCATGATTTTATCAGTTTAGCTTGAAAGTTCAAATGTTGTACTTTTGATTTTTTTTGTTATCATATCTTTGGAGCAACTCGATGATGTATTTGAACTAGAGAAGCAAGGAAGGAGTATGTTTTTTCTTTGTCTGCTATCCGGGAATTAATTATTATTACTGTGTGAATTGTCGTGAGATGTGCTCTACCAAGTATCATTGATGACATTCATAATTTGCATAAGAAAGTGATTTATTCTTGTTTGTTTACACAAGAAATGCTCAGGTCATCTTGGTTTAATTATACCTAGATGCTTGTGTTCACTTGCAATATCAAAAATCATGAAAGTAGTACTCAGGTCATCATGGTCTAACTCATACCATCGATGCTTGTACTCACTTTCAACATTTTAAAGGCTTGATGATGATAAAAGCATGATAAATGGACTATTAAGATGACAATGTTTGCATATGTAGATTTGCATGGTTAAATTAGATTGCATTCA
Source organism: Sequoia sempervirens (assembly GCA_007258455.2). Lineage (NCBI taxonomy): Eukaryota > Viridiplantae > Streptophyta > Pinopsida > Cupressales > Cupressaceae > Sequoia > Sequoia sempervirens. The sequence continues at coordinate 15,383 of VDFB02262426.1, forward strand.
TATTAGTTTTGCATCTACATTATAGATTTTCCAAGGTTGGTGAATCAATAACATGATAGAGCAATCATAAAATCTCTAATTGAATAAGTGGATATCATCAAGTTTTAGTACATTAATCAATCCTATACTAGGGCATATCAATCAAAGCTAATAAACCACATTGACTGATGATATCTATATCAGCCTACACCAGATGTGGAATCATTTCCCACGTCTTTGGGAAGAACTTAAAAATCCTCCTATGATCATAACATATTGCAAATCAACAATATTATCAATTAATCAAAAATCAATCAGCCTATCAATCTGATCAGCTCTGGTGAGAATTTGATCAAATCTCGTGAGCGACTATCATTGAACCTCACCTATCATGAGGTCAATCAATCAATCTATTATTGATCCTTTCCTATCATGAGGTCAATCAATCAATCTATCAATGAACCTCGCCTATCATGAGGTCAATCATCAATCTATCATTGATCCTCACCTATTATGAGGTCAATCAATCAATCAATCAATCATTGAATCTCACCTATCATGAGATCAATAATCTTCTAATCTATTAGGATCATCAATCAATATCAAATCAAAGGATGACACGATCAAAAATCATCAAACACAAGGAGGAAAATCAGGGCAACATTTAATCAACTGGTGGAATCAATATTCTTTATTGGGAGATAAATCGTCAAATCATCATAAAATCATAAAAAAATAAAAAATTCAAAAATCCTAAAAATCAAAGGACATTCATTGATTTATCTCCCGAGGGGGCATATATCCATCATCACCTGAAAATCAACATCTGGGCCATAATGAAATTTTTTGTCAATACTGGTAGCAACAACAAAATTTTCTTTGAAGCAATGCGTAAACACATCACTTCAAAGAGGGGAAAAATGTATACACCTAAAAATGGTCTAGATAATCTAATTAATTAAATACAATTTATTTGATTAATTAACCCTTCTATTTTCATCTACTTATAAATAAATAGAAATATTTATTTATATAGTTCACATTTAATTTTTCTATCCTTATCATATTATTCTATCTTAATTAAATAAAAAAATCACATACTTTGTTTTATTTAATTATCTACTTCTATAATTATACATTTATTCTATCTGAATCATATCATTATATTTTAATTAAATAAACAAGTTTTATACTTTGTTTTATTTAATTACCACATTTCTTCCATGTTTATTTAATAAACAGATTTCTATAATTTGTTTTATTAAATTAAATATCCTCTTTTGCTAATTTGAATAAATCCAAATATTCAATTAAAGCATATTTCTACAACTATTTCCTCTTTTCACTCATTATATCCACCAACAAAATTAGATATTTTATATCTAATTAATTCAACTCAGCCTTCACGGACAAATTTGGAGACAAATTTGAGACAAATTACAGGGAAACTTATTCATCTTCTTCCATTGATTCTTCCTATCTTCTGGCTGAATATTTTTGTGGGGAGGAACAATCTCCATAATCTTCTCAGATTTCTTCATCCTTCACCATTGAATTCTTCAAATCAAATCCAGACCTTTACTTGCTGCCACATCACAAATATGCTGCCGAGAATCTATAAATACAACTTCTTTTCATAGGAAATGGATCCCAACTTTGTGTAATCTTACTCTGCAGAAATAGTATTAGAGAAATTAAGCATTTGAGCATTGAGCAAATAGAAAATAGTAATCATTTAATCATATAGCAATCATAATCATGTATTTTCATTTAGCTACATCTTAGTTTACAGTAGTTTGTTTTATCATTTTCATGTCATTATCAACTATAGTATCATCATCATATCATTTTGCAATCATCATATAGGATTAGATTCTTGCATTTAACAATATCTCATTCTCTAGATTGTCATTTTAACAGTCATAATGCTTACACAATATGAGAGCCATAGTGATTTAATAAATCTTTGGAGATAGAGAGCAATAGGACGCTTTCAATGGATTTATGCTTTAATTATTTTAATTGTTGTTTAAATCTATTGATCTAATGTCTTATTTAGGTGTGTTTGTCATTCATTACACATATTTTACTCACACACATTCAAACCCTCATTAACCTTCAAATTCTTATTATGTATCAACATGAATGTAAACAAGTGAAACATAAACACATTCACAACCATACACCATAGAACACTAGATTTATGTGGAAAACCCTAATCAGGGAAAAACCATGGTTAGGATTAACTCACATATATATATCTATATACATATATATATATACATATATATATACATATATATATATATATATATACATATATATATATATATACATATATATATATACATATATATATATACATATATATATACATACATATATATATATATACATACATACATATATATATACATATATACATACATATATATATATATATATGAATAATAACACTGAATATAATAGGCTCACTTTTGGAAGGGCTCAGAAGAAAATAATGGCTCACTACCAAGGGCTCAATGCCCAAAGGAATCACTATTCATAATAGAAAAGAATAGAGGAAGATTGTTACAAGGAGGTTCACTACCTTAGAGCAATAGGAAGATCCACCACAACAACTCTACACCATCCACAACCTTTAGCTCATTGCTTCTAGTAACTTCAAGTATGTTGAAAATGTAGACACCTTTTTCTCATTGCTTTCGATAGCCTTAGATGTTGCTCACACTCAAATCACAACACTTGGTCACATACACATCATTTTAGACCATACTACACACCACACACATCTCCAACAACTAACCTTGCTTATATATCCTCCACAACCTTGAAAACCTTCTCCATGTCGACCTCAATGAAATGTATGCACCCCAAACATGCAACGAACAAATAGGTTAGCACCAAACACTTCCGTGGTGGAAAGAAGTGAATGTGGACCACACTAGGGTTGACTAGGACCCAAATATACATTGACATGCTACACCATGCTTCCACAAACAATAAGCCACCTCCACAAATAACGCTGCCATGATAGGTCGACCAAACTTGGACTAACACAATCAAATAATCACATTCACACTTCTCTAGGTCTAAAAACACCCTACAGACCATGAAGCAACACCACACAACATCCCAAAATATTCCAACACCATCAAAACATTCAACAACACTGCTGCAACCACCTACAATTAAGAACATCATCATCTTGTGCAACCAATCACACTACCACCGACATACGACTCACTAATTTACTGTGTAGAACAACTGAACACCAAACACTCTAGAGGAAGGCAGATATAGATAATATTAGCATTTTCCCAAATTTGCAAGACAAGAAACCTCAACACGAAGAAATGTGGAGCAATTCCATTTCTCCCAGACAACCTTCTTCATAGGCAACACACTGTTAGACACATCTTCCATTGTTGCATGATCCAAAACTTGAAACTCTAGGTATAAAACCTCTGAACACCACTAATCATCTCATCCAAACTGCACATGCGTATCTTCAAGCATGACGAAATGCAGAGCATAATGCATAACACACCTCCGTCACTTTGTACTCTCTCTATTCAAAATTTCTCAAAAGCGCTTGGAAACCAAGTGAACTAGCTGTGCATCAACAACACCTTATCAACACCACAAACAGTTTCTCATCAACACCACACTAGAGATTGCAACAATTTCCTCATCTACAACACCTTCTCAACACCACACTAGAGGTTGACATAGGTTGACATCAATGCCAACACTAAAGAAAACATAGTGCAACAATCTCCAACAAATATTTCATGCAATTTCATTGGCTTTAATGGCACATTATAATAACATCGCCAAAGCCATTGATGAATGCTATTATTCCTTTCAATGAGAATCTTTAAAACTCATATTATTTATCATTCTTCATGATTTCATAAGCATGCAATTATTAAATATTAAATACATGTAATATTCTTATATAATATATAACTTATATATACATATATATTACTTTATTTCCAATACAATATATATATACATATATGAATATATATAAAAATATAGATGTATAAACAACGTATACATATGTGTGTGTGTATATATATATATCCCTATATTTATACATATATATGTGTATTCATCTAATAACACACACACACATATATATTATTGATTTTTACTTATTATTGCAATATATTTGCAATCAATTTAAAATGATGAGAACAAGATCATTTAATGACTAGGTTCCACTTACCCTAATGATGCAATTGATGACTCTGAACTCAAATCGACTCGATGGGTCTAAAAATTGACCTACACGGGTGGAAGTAAATTGAAATAGAAATAAAATTTAATTTGTAGACCACAATGCTCTCCTAGTTGATACTTTTCCTCTCCCTCTAGAGGGAAAGAAATTTATACTGTATTTCACTTAAAGAAACATTCATGTAGTTGGTCCTTAACAATTATTACATATCCATAATATCGAATAAATAACAATAAACAATTAAAGTGCAAATACATCTCATTGCATTCAATTTCATCATAACATTTAAATATCAAAATAACATCACACATCCAACATTGTATTTTAACGTAAAGTTAAAAGTAATTTGGTAAATCAAAATGGGGTGTAACACAAAGGTGACTCAAAAATCACCTTTGTCCAAAGGTGTAAAATGTAAAAAACCTTCAAACAAAGTTAATTTCCAAAAATAGAAAAAAAGGGACCCTCATTTTGAAGGTCCTTTTTTTCATTTTTAGAAATTACCTTTGTTTGAAGGTTTTTAATTTTTTTTATGATATGGCATACCTTCGAATGAAGGCCCTAAAAGCGACCTTTCCACTTTAGGCCTCAAATTTTCCTAAAAAAAAATGTTTCCAACCTTGGGTGGGTAAATGTACAAAGTTGTGTCACACTTTCGGCCAACTTATCAACTCAAGTGAATTTAAGTATTTCTAACTAAAAATCAATTTTGGTCAAACATATGATCTAGTAAGAGTCATTCTAGCCAAGTTAGATATTTTCACAATTTTTCTAACTAAAATTGTTGGCTAAATGCATATGTAGCATCACTTTAAGGCCAATTTATCAAAAAAATAAAATTATTTAAAAAACTTGATGTTTCAATAACTCCTACTCATGCAATTCACATTTTTTAAAATATAAAAACACCCTTTTGTAGATCCATAAGTCTAGTTTTCAAAAGTATATATATTAATAGTTTAAGAATTATTTATAATTTTTTTTAATAAAATTAGGTTATCAACACAAAATATTAGGTTGATTACCATGTCAAGAAAAAATATCAAAACTTATTAAAATTTTTAAAAAATATGATGCACTAGATAAAAAAATCTATATCAAGATGGTATAATTTTTCTATTTTAGATAAATATTTAATAGATGTCCAATAGGAACAACTGAGTTTTATCACACACACTATTTAATATTTATTTAAAAAAAATATTTATCAAAATTGAAAAAAAAATCCATGCACTAAAGCTTCAAGTTATAAATACACACAAAAAATTTGAAGGAAAAAAAATTCTACTATATAAAGATTGGCATCTCATGTAACTTCATTTTTCAACATTTTATAGTAACTAAAATATATAGTTAAGTTTATTAAAAATCATTATTTTTTTATTTTTTTTAAAAAATACAAACATAAAATATACTAAAAAATACATATTCTATTAGTTTACATTATTTCAAAATTTTGAACATGTCACTTTTTTTAGTGATTCAATTTTAAAAGTTGGATCACTGTTGGATATTTTCTTTATACAAGTGTGACACAACTTTGTACTTTTACCTGGGTTGGACCATCAAATGGAATGGACATGACAAGATAATTGTGGAACAAAGACCTTGACGATTGTTGAAAAACTTATGTTCCTTAGAAAATAGAAAATAAATATAATAAAATAGGTAAAAAAAATTTGAAAAATATCTATGCACTAGGTGTTGATTTTCTTATTTCAACAAAAAAAAAAGAAGTTAATTAAGATGCAAACAAAAAAACAATACATTAATAGAAGTAACCTATGTCTAAATTATAGTTAATCTCACTTCAAGGAGTTATTAAAAAATAATGCAACAAAAAATTATAAAAAACTATTTGTGCATTAAATATTGGTGTTACGAATCTATGTCTCAAAGTTTATAATTTTATCCTTTCTACAAATAAAGATACAATTTATGGAAGTAATGCCACTTTTTAAAATTATTATTAAGTATTAAAAAATAGTTATTAAAAGTCATGTAAAAAATTCACAAAATAGTTTTAATTTTTGTAATAATACATTTATAATTTATAGACAAAATCTCAAAAATCACTAGTTCAGATCATCTTCAAATTATTAACAGTTTAGTTGAATAGGTGTAAGAAAATATAAATTTGGTTCAAAAAGTTGATTTCAATGTCATACTTTGGCCAAAAAGTGGGACAGACTATTGTGGGATCATCCTAAAAGACTTTTTTTTAGAGGTTGTATGGATTGGATTCATTGAGATTTAGGTCGGTGGTGTGCCTAAGTGGCCTAGGACAATATTTTCCATTGAAGTGCATTTTAACTAGAAGTGTAGCTCACATTTTATTTGATTTTTCTCCCACATGTGGGTTTCTCAAGGGTATATTATTTGTCTTCTCAATTATGTATGGTGTTTTCTCTTATTTACAAATTGCAAGTTAATTTAATTGATTAGCAATCTTGTGACAATTCATCTCTTTCTTAAATCACTATATTGAAGAATTATGTATTCCTAGTCTATAAATCATGCATCTCCTATCCCATTTTTATACCCAACTTCTACAAATCATGTTTATACTCAGTTTTTCATGCTTGTATTATAGTGCTTATGCTTAATTTATCATACTTTTGTGCAAAGATTGTCATGTTATTGTGTTTGGTTTTAACCAAACTCTCTCTCTCTCTCTCTCTCTCTCTCTCTCTCGTCTTGATTTATGTGCACCAATTTGTCAAACACACAAAATCAAAGGGCATATTCTTACTAATTACTCTCTCAATTTATGTGTAGTTCACAAATTAACTTTAGATTGCTACTTCAATTATTTTGGTGCTCCTAGATGTGTTTTTCTTTTTCTTTTCACTTCAGTATTCTTCCTCACATAGATAAAAACGAAAGTGGGGACAAAATGCAAGAGTGAAATGTACATCCTTTCATTGTACACCACTTTATGTAACTAACCTAAGTACATTTCTAACTTGACACTTCCACTAACCCCAAACTCAAATTTACACTCCTAAAACATTAGCTTACCTTTGCTTAGAGCATTCATAACTCGAAGACCATTGTTTCCTCTCCCTAATTAAAAGTTGCACATGCAACCTTAACCTAGCTCAAAATCACAAGTACAAACTTGACTCTCTACCATAATTAAATTAAACTCCCTTTGACATCAAAATAAACATTTATTTTAATTCCACATTAAATACTAATCTATCAGCTAAACCTTTTAGGTAAATTAATTATTTATATTTTGTAAATTTATTAATCTACATTAATATTTAAATGTGTTTATTTGCTTTCACTTAATATAGTGCAAGTTACACTCGTTACTACCATTACCATAGACCTCTCATGTTATAAAGCAACTTAAAGTAGTCTTAGCAAATAATTCCGTGGACGGTGCACCCAAAGCAAGTCATACATAAACTTAATTTAAAATGCAATTCCCACCGACCCTTTTCTCGTAAATTAAAAAAAAACCATAGTGGGAGACACGAAGATAATTTACGCCGACCAAAGTCATCTAAAACCCGACTGTCGTCACCTCGCCGAGAATCGACACGTGTCCCTCTAGATTCTTCCGCGAGAGCGCACAGCGAATAGGCTTCAAGCAATTTATCCCACATCTTTTTCTTCACTGCCGTAATTCTATTAGATACAAAATGCATCGGACGGCTCACAGCTAAAGAATTAATGCCTTACGTGTTCGTCGGTCGACTCCTCCCCGTCGGGGACCACTTCACCGACCTAACACCTTAATAAATAATACCAGACCCCTCATCGCATGCATGCATCATCAGAAGCATGCATGTATGGGCAAAGAAAGAAAGGGGTCCGCATACCATCCCCATCGACATGCAAGTATGGGCAAAGAAAGAAAGGCGTCCGTATCCATCGCTTTATTTCTTATCTTGTACATGATATCACATGCGGTTGATGGCATATATCAGAAGCGAGCTTCCCATTGGCCCATCTAAAACTTTTCTTTTACCAATCCACACATCAAAATATCTTCGCATCTGGCGGGTCCCACAGTAAGCGAATCGCTTAGATATTTTTCAGCCCCCTGGTCAAATTGCATGACCGGGCGCTGCCACTAGACGCTAGGGCCGTCAACGCGCCCCCGTTCTGTTTGATGACGGGAAATTGGAATGCAAAGCAATTAACAGTTTCCGCATTGGCTGTGAATGTGACGAATGGATTATCGACATTTGATTCAGAAGCAGGCGGCCATATGTCAGCATAAATCTATTTTAAGGTTGTGCGATTCTCAGATTTCTTAACATTTTCTGTATTGGTTAAAGTGAAGTGGCAAATCAATAGAATGCGTTTGATTCACAGGCGTCCGTCTGTCAACTGGGACACGTCAGCGCAACCTCGTCTTTATCCACTACGTTGGATGCCCTGTTGACCGTAGTTTTCATTAAAAGCCAATTTGGGCAATTCTCTGCTTTCGCCGTCTTCCACTTTAACGCCAAGTAGGAACTTGTCCTTGTCTGAAAAAGTATGGATACGATTTTGCGTTCCTTCGAAAGTCGAAGGGGCAGGAAACTATTATTATTATTTTGAGTTGTATAGTGAGGCTAAAATTCCCTGACACCACCTTTGTACGGGATGGTGTACATGGACCACAAGCTTTCTTGGAATGATTTTCTAGGTCTGGTTAGGGGAGGAGCATCCTAACTTTGCGCTTTTCAAAATCTTACGTTGGAAATTTCAAAGTATTCTTTTTTTTACAATTTATTTGGCAAGTCTCCTTATAATTATGGTTTCAGGGCCACATCATCAAATATGATGCCACATCAGCATGCTTTTTGTCAAGGTGTTCAAAAAGGCCCAAAAAAAATGACTGATAGTATTAAAATTAGTAATTACGTTATTAATGCTCAATCACTTGTAAATCTTGTAACATATTTTAGCTACATTTAGATTAGTTTCTATTTTGGTTATTTTTTGATGTTTCCTTTTCCTCCACCTTTGATTGTGGAAACATTCTTTTTATACTATATAAATGAAGCATTCGCTTCCTAAATAATATCTCAATATTTGAAATCTCCATTCAAGGCTCTTCGTGTCATGGTATCAAAGCTTGGTTTAGCGGGAAAAGTTTTTTGAGAGCGATTTTCTTCTTGAGTCAGATTTTAATCTGCTTGTGATCTTTGCAAATTTAATCCCCTGAAGACATGACTCTTTGTATTCGCGTGAGATTTGCAAATTCTTTGTATTTGCGTGTCTTTGTGGGTACGTTTGTTTTCTTTTTGGTGCAGGTTTCTTTCATTCTTGAAAATCGTGCCCCTCTAGCATCTTTTTCCTACACGCGTGATCTATCTACTCTTGCATTTATTTTGAGAGATCTTCACTGTGCGTGTTCGTGGCAGGATGTCTCTCTTTGGGCAATAGATTTCCTTTCGTGCGACCATTTTCTGCTTGGTGAAGTCACAATTTTTTGAGGTCGCATTTTTTACACACGTTTTGTGCATGCATTTTTGAGGTCGCAATTTCTACATCATTATTATGGGTGTTGTTTTTGGTACTCACGAGGTTCTAAGTGCATTTTGTGGATGCATTTTTTGTCTCTTGCCCATGTTTCTTTGTGAAGAATCTTGTGCCAACCTTTCTGAAGGGTTTTGACCCTACTTTGAGCGGATTCTTGCTCTAGTAACGTGTTTTGGAATCGACATTCAGAGTAATCTGGTTGTGGCTGTTGGCTTTGGTTTATGGCCATTTTCTATAAACTCGCATCCTTTTTTTCTCAGTATTTTGGAGCATTGGTGATGCATTTATCTTTTTGGGCACCTCTGTTCGTGGTCACGATTTGATACAACCCCTTTGCATTTCATGAATTCTATTTGTGGTTGGCGTGCATTCTTCTTTGTGAATCTAGCATCTGCTTTCAAACTTTTTCGAGCTGCATTTGCTAATCATTTTGAATCGGTGTCCTTGGAGATGTTTGTGCATGCCTCTGTTTGAACGTGTAGACATTCAAATTTGACCACCCCTATATGGTCAAATTCATCCCCTTTATTCTTCTATCCCGCATCCCTCATCTACGTTAATTAAATAATTTATTATTTAATTAATTTTCCTTTTTTTCTAATGCTCCTAAGGTATTTAATTAAATAATTAAATACTTTATCCTTTGTCCCCTTTCTTCTCTAAATTAAATAAATACTTTAATCTATTTAATTTAGTCATTTAGCTTTATGAATTTAAATCAATTTTAAATTCACTTTTTTCTCTCTTTGTCCCATCCTCCATAATTCCTCTTTAATCTAGATTAATTTAATTAATCCACGATTAAGATGTGCACACCCCTAATCAGGATTAGTGTCACATCTAAGTCCATAATTCTCCACTTGCTATTAATCCTTCATTAGCCTTCTTAATCCCTTGTTTGCACAACCCTAATTACTTGATTAGGTCAAACTAATCCTTATGTCATTTATGACATACCCCCAAGTCAACTTTCATTAATTGCTTTCTCCTTTTGGAGAAGGCAACCCATTTCCCCAAATTCACATTTATTCTCCCCATGTCCTTTTAGAAAATTTTAATTTCTCTCTTCCCTAGGTGGATATTTGAGGAAGAATATCGCATCACCCATATTGAGACAAGGACCTCCTTTATGAGGAGATCTTGTCCCAATCCCTAGGTACCATAAAGTACCTCCACCTCACCTTCCCTTTGACACCTCACTGGACACATGGCAAGAGGTGAGGGCTTGTGAGTTCTCAACTCACCCTAGCCCTTGATCTTGTCCATGGTGGCCTCATGTCGACCCTTCATTTCTTAGAGGCATTTCCCCTAAAATTAGAGGATTTTTCTCTCATTTGCATCATGCAACATTCATCAAACACACACGCTTACACTCAAAAACTCTCAAGCATCCAAGCCAAGCCATAACTTCCATTGTTGTAGCTTCATTTGCATCCATATTGTGCATCTATCCAAATACCCACTTGTGTCATTGCATTCCCCATCTCATCCCCATCGTTTTGCATTAGGTTTTATGTTATTTTCTATCCAAAGGAGCACACAATCAAATGAGTCAATAGGGCCAACCAACTCATCAACTTGGGCAAGGTAACACACTTCCTTTTGTATTTCGTTTTGTTCAAGTTCAACTAGGCTAATTATTGAGGTGTTGTTTGTATTTTTCCTTGTTTACATTCCTTTTGTTTTTCATTTTAGACTAGGAATTACACCTGCACACATTTTTGGCATGTCCGGTGGGACCCATGTCATGGGTCTATACTTTCATGTTTGCTATTGTTTGAATTTTGTAGGTTCAGGTTTTACATGTAGGGGCGAATCCACCCCGACGGGAAAATTTGTGCCTTATAGAGGCGAATCTGTAGTTAGAAAAAGGAGAATTTGACATTAGGGGTGAATTTTCTAGTTACAGAGGAAAATTCACATTCAACACAGGTGAAAGCAAATTCACCCTTTTGTGAAAAGGGGCGAATTTGACATTAGGGGAAAAGTTACTCGAAGCAGGGGAAAATTTGTAGTAATATCTAGGAACAAGCGTAAGTGCTCAAGTTATGGAGGTGATAGTGAATTCACCTATCTTCCCAGATAGGCGAATTTGTCCTGCACAGGGGTAAATTTGCTTAGCAGAAACAAGCGAATTTTCCGTACATAGGGGCGAATTTGAGGTAATCCAGAAACTTGATTTCATAATTTTTAGCTTCATTTTGGGTTTCGATTTCAGACACTAATCCGCTAACTCATCTATTTGTGAGTGTGCTTGGGTTTTACTAATGATTTGTGTAGCTTGTCCTCGTTCGTCCAAGATCGGTGGTCAAAATTATTGATGTATTTTCTGTAGGATGATCGGTCAAAGATCCCTTTAGGTAGTTTGTCTGTTGATTTTCATACTAGCTAGGCACATGTAGATTAATTAAAGGGTCAATTAACTTGTTTGCTATGTTTGAGAGTGAACTGTTGATGTATCCAATCCCCTTGTGCTATTTGGCGATCCTGGGTGACGAGAAATCATAGTTTACTCTAGTCCAATCCAGTCTACCCAGGAGGTGCTAGTGCGTCTAAGCTCTCCCCTTGCGCTACGTGCAAGCCTGGGGACCAGCCGAAACGTCTAATATATTCTTCCCTTAGCGAGACCTTCCTGGGATTTCATCACCCAGGGGATGATCCCAACCATGTGTTACCGACAGGGTATATAAAGGGGGGAGAGTTAAAGCTGTACCTCAATCTAGTCACGTTGTGTTTAGCAAAATGTTGAAGCTAGGGTGATACCTAGATAAGACATGTAGGGTTGGTTCGAGTTTCCAGTACCTCATTGGGGCTCCCAAACCATGCTTGTGATGGGCTGGAGTTCACAGTTGTGCCCCACGTACCTTGCATTTATTGAGGACGCACGAGATTGCCTTGTATAGCCTAGATAAAGACCCATGTTTTAGCCGTGGCTTAGTGTAGTGTAGGGGATGTGCACCATACCCCGAAGTTACCACGTACTCCCTTGGGTTGAGATAGAAATCCTCGTGGTGGACTACGAATGGTCTTCAAGAGAGAGTGTGAAGGTGAGCTCGTAGCACCTGTTGATGACCCTATGCCATTGGAACGCTAGCTATCTACCTTTGCAAGAAAGGGTGATCTAGAGAACCACTCGGTATCATAGAGTATTAACCTTGGGTTGTCCGCTCAAGGCGGTGGGCCTACATCAAGTTTGTAAACCCTCAACACTAATTTTAGGATTATGCTGCCTAGTGTGTCTTCATTGTGCGATACCAGTGCTTTTACTTTTAGTTGAGTTAGTACAACCTTTTGTTTGCTATTTGTTGTGTTTGTTGTTCTTTGCCACAGTTAGCCCCTGTCTATAGAGGCGAATTTTCCCCTTACAGAGGCGAATTTTTATTGTAGATAAGCGATTTTTCCAAGCAAA
>VDFB02262427.1:0-12908 GCA_007258455.2 Sequoia sempervirens
CTCCCACGTTGGGGTGGAGCTGCAGCTGGATCACACCAAATCCCCCTTCCTCCGACCCACAAGCGATCCCTCTTGCTTCCACAACTTAGAGGCTCATCTTCATCTCTTGGACGGATACCACGGCCGCCAAGAGCGGTTTCACCTAGCCAGTGGACGAGATCCTGCTCTTGTTAACAAGGCAGCCGACTTCTTACAGGACCACTTGAATATTCCTCCTTGCTGGAGGCAAGACACCAACAAGGGCATGGTCAAAAACTCCCGAGGTCGATGGGTCCAACCCCGGAGATCCCAATCTGACTTTCTTTAATTATATATTTGTCAATTCACATAAATAACGCAGGTTAATTGAATTATTAAATTGAAAAAAAAAAAAATTATAAATGTAGAATTGGAATTATGTATCTAAATGAAACAAATCATATATAACAATATTTAAAGGGAAGAAAATGATATTGAAGATGTTAGGAATGTTATATTCATTTTAGAAAAGGTTAAAATATTATTTGCATATCATCAAGTTTAACATTTATAGATAAATTTTGGTTAGTAAAAATATAAATACTTATCATTTTGCATGTGGATGAGGTGTCAAACTACTATTAATTATTTGACCACAAAACTAATTGATGTTTAAGAAGAACTATTTGCACTTCGAAAATAAATGTTTCTCTATACCAATCTAAGCATAATTAAATGACCAAACAATGGATAGTCATTATACATAAATGAACAAATATATGATTGAAATGTAAATGACAAGAAACAACCCATTACACATCTAAATGAAAAATTCATTGCCATTCATTGCTACCCAAATAACTTCAATAGACTTCTATTTTAACCAAAAGATGAGCATCTATTTAATCCATTGCAATCTCTTATAAGAAATTATCTAATGCTCATACCACCATGAACAAGATTTTTAAATTCTCAAAAACTTATATATGCTAAAGACAAAATAAATTTTGGATGTCACAATTTATAATTTATTTCATACTTACACAAGAAAATATGAGAATATAACATGTGAAGAAAATAAATACTTTTCTAGATTAATCTACACCCAATTAAATGATTAAACAATATATGTTTGTCATACCTAAATTAGCATCTAGATAAGATTTAAATGTAAGTGATAAGAAACTACTAGATTAGCATCTAGATGATAAGTCTATCACCATTCTTTAATACTCAAATATCTTGCAAGAGACTTTGTTTTTAAATAAAACGTGTACACATTTAAATTAAAGTTCACTCATACCACCAAGAACAAAATTTAATCCCTTCAAAAATAATATGCATTAAAGGTCTAAAAATAATAATTTTATGTAAGATCATTTCCTACTTAAACATTGGAAAAGTGAGAATGCTATCTATATGGAAGACAATTTCTTATGTACATTAATCTATGTCTAATTGAATGATCAAACAATAGATAACAATTATACATAAATTAATAAAGCTAAAGACTTAAATGTAAGGGATAAAAGAGGGATGAGAGCTAAAGACTTAAATGTAAGGGATAAAAGAGGGATGAGAGATGCTTATCTTGTCCAAATAACAAATAACCATCATATCTAGGATTCCTGAGAAAGAATTTGTATATTATCAAACTTGAATATGGTGGTTATGTGGCCAAGAATTTGAATGTTATCAAATTATAATCTCAACAACATTGAACAATTTTATGGATTGAGGAGAAATAATTATTTTAAGAAAATTTTGTTTAAAAATATTTAAAGGAATTTAAATTTATATCAAAATTAGTTTAGGAAATTTGCATGTTTCAAGAGTTTTTTTCTTATCTTCTACATAGTTGTATTAAAGTCAATCTAATCAAGTAGATTGATCTAAGAGAAATTATGTCTTGTGATCTAACAAACACATTGATTTATTTTTAAATACCAAGAGGCTTTGATAGTTAGTAAACACTAGAGATTTCAAAAAATTAAATCACAAAAGTTTATGTCTCACTAACTAACAAACATGTGTCAAATATTAAATTTGCACAACATAAAATTGAACCAAAGGTATAGAATCAACCCACAAATAATATAAACAATGTTTTGATCTTAAGGTGATTTCTTGATAGAATATATTTGTTTCCATTACCAAAACTGGTGGAATTTATGTAACATCAAGTTTTATTATTCTTCATAATTCTCACACATAAGAACTCTATTCTTAATATTTAATTTCATATAATTACATTTATTGTTCAATTATCCATTCCAAACTATTCACTTAATTAGTCTATGTTGATTTTATATTGATAAGAATTTTATTTAATTGGTCTAGATTAAAATTTATGGAAAATTTATTTTTCTTCACGTTATTATATGTTTTTCAAAATTATTTATAGAATCTTTTTCAAGATGCACATTTATATGGACAAATTGTTCGTGACTTTACACATTATTAGTGATTCACATTAAAAAAAATATTCCATTTATTCTTTGTAATGTAAATTTGTTGTTCATGTAATAGGGGAAAGAACTCAGTAGTTAAGTGTGTTTAAATAGTTGAAATGACATCTATAGATTTAAAGACCATTATTTTTAATAGTATAGCCCTATTAGCTATGACTTCAAGATTATTGGTGTTGACAATTATTATTAATAATTGAATGAAATGTGTTCATTAGATCCAAGAAACAACAAATCATGTGATGCCACATAAATGTACTAACAAAACATCACTTAATGCAAATATAACCTTTTTAACATCTTTTATAACATCATATTTGAACTTAAAATTTACCAAACAAATTACTATAAAAATTTGAACAATTAAAAGTCACAAAATTAAAACATAAAACTATGACTGCTGAGATAAAAACAATATAAATGCTTCCAAATATTTAAGCTTCTTGAGTAAACATCATACCTAATTTGAAGAGGAGACATACATATCATTGATTTAGATGCTGCAACACATTGAATGCATGGGACACCAAGGCAAATAAGAAGCTTGTTAGGCGAAGATAGATGTGATAGTAATACATGTATCCTTAGCCTACTGTAGAGCATTAATGTCGATATTTTAGCCGATATGCTATATTACTATGCGTCAGCCTGCCGGGGACATTTCAACGCTGGAAACGTGGCCGTTTGGGGGGTAAAAACATTGTTTTACTGTTGTGGCGCGTCTCTGTGTTTTCACCGGCCCACCTCATGCTCCCTCGCCCTGCTACGGAGGTGCTTGGCGACCCCGTCGGTTCTGCTTCATCACGGTGAATGTTTGATATTAAATTCCTTCAAGCTAAAATAATAGGCCCCTGCAATTTCTATTTACATCCCAGCTCTGGCGTTGATGGTTTCTTAGGGTTTTGTAATCAGGAGGACAAAATTTCTGCTTTGCACCACCGTTGACAGGAGGAGGCAATTTGTTCCAGGGTTTAAGTCTTCTTTGCTAGGGTTCCGTAAGCTGCAAGAGGCGATTTCTGCATAATCTCGACTTAGTCTCAACACAAGATATGCAATTTTCGTATTTCTCCTATTTCGTATTTGCTTATTATTACTGCATCTCTGTATTTTATATTTAAATTTGTATTAGCTTGTATGTATTTGTAATGTTCTTCTTCCACTCTTAGTTTTGGAGTTTTGAATACTTGGGATTGCATTTGAATAGAGAGTTCTTCTGTGGCAGCTTGTTATCTTCCTGCTATTGTAGTTGTAACAATACGACATTTTCTTCAACTTCAATTCAACTGAATTTATTTAATTTCAACCTTGAAATGCTGAGGACTTCCAAGGAACCCTACGACAACCTATGTATCGCTTTCAGGGATGCTCTGTTTTGCTGGAAATCTATTCCAAAGGCACCATAATTCTGGAATAGAGTCATTAAGAATCAGAAAATGGCAAAAGATGCATAGAATCTCTCCTACAATGGTTGTAATATAGGAGACCAATCGGATTCAGTCTAGTATCACAAGAGTTACATTCCCCTCTCTGTTTTCACATCCATTGTCACTGACTTCTTTATTCAAGTCTCTGATTATACAGTTACAAACTTTGTGTATTCATGTGGATTTAAACACTACTCTTTATCTTCTTGCCTATGTACACCATACCTCACTTAAATCTAAATGGAAATTTATAGGTCCGTCATCAAAATGAATCTATCTCTCGCAAGGGATGTCACATCATGTTCTATTGATACTTTACATTGCAATCCCCAAATAAATTAGGGTATCTTCAGTAGAGTGCTTGCAGATTTGAAACTTTAGGCTTTGTGATGCATGTTGTTAACATACTCAAATTTTCCTACCACAAAGAAAACAATGTTATCCATATGGATACTCTGTATTCGGGATAAAACAGGGGCACAAAGGCTGCAAGCTACCTGAACCAACTGAGGCTTGAACCCACGACCATTGAATTTGAGCGCAACTTAGAATTTTTTCCTACTTTTACAACTTAAATGCATCCCATTGGACAAGTCATTCTATCATGTTAACGAAAAATCCACTAAAATAATGTTATGCAGAACTCATCACAGGTTCTATAGCATGAGTTCTCTAATTTTCCTTTGCAGTTTTTGCTGCTAGAATTAGGAACATGCTTCTCACAGGTAAACATCTCTCCACATTAGCCCCATACTTTTTCAGCGTACCAGCTGCAACTCGTCTATTCCGGTCAGAGTTCAAAAAAATAGGTCAGACAGGTTAGAAAGGTAGCAAATGCACAGGGATTTTCCATACTAATAAGCACAAACCCATGAAAGCATGGGCCACAACAGCTCTATAACTGTTGCCCAAAGACACAGCTAGAGATGTTGAAAATACATTCTCTAACGAAAGGCCCAAACACAGCTTCTGTCTTGGGGCTTGCCTAAGCTTCATTATTGATAATCACCATATTTTTGTCACTCACGGGATATACAGCAGAAATCTGTTTTGTCCAAGACATAGTAGTCATGTTGATAAAAACCAAATACATTCATTTCGTGAAGATTACAAAGAAACATACTTCTCATATTTCTGGAATAGGAATAAAATAGAGAACTAAAATAAAATGTTACAATTATGTGATATTATACTCTATTTTAATTGCAGTGGACTGTAAGTTATAATTGAATTTCCTTTTAAAACTGCAGAACAGAGGCTATTACCTCAACCAGGATGGGACGGCGAGGAACTGCATATAAAATCTTTCCTCCTGGCTGTTAACTTTTTTCCCATAAATTCCACAAGCAATTTCCAACAAATTTTAACACATATGAACCATGAATATATTTCTGCAATTTCCATTTATTTTCTGCTCCCTGGCTCTAACTTCAGATTTTAAGGTCACCTATAATAAGTGATATTTACTATTTCCAGTTCTCTGCATTATCTGTTCACTACATTTAGAAGTAATTATAGTTCTGTTCAGCATGATTCTTCAAACATGATCAAGACAACAGTAGATCCAAAGTTCCTCAAGATGCATCCCTTTTCGAAAATTTCATCTATGCAGGACAAAGAAATTTGGGTTTCATTGTCATTGTCATTGCCCCTGTTATACCTCCATTATGATATTGCACTTAACCTTCAGAAGTTGAAGTATAACTTCTGGTAGAATTTAAGTCTCCTGAGCTGCAGAATATAAAAAAACTTTTAGGAGAGTTTATTTGTAGATATAATTAGAGCTTTAAGGATCTTATTTCCAAGATGCCCCATGACATAATACTGCAGTTCGGAAGCAGTAGTTTATTGGGGGATTGAATGCCTATATACAATGAAATTTGGTACAAAGGGTAGTCGTTAACAGAAGGGTGCACTGAAGAAATTTGAACCTGGAAGCATTGGAATAACTAATGAGTGATAGTTGTAATGTTATCTTGGAGGAGGAAATTAGACATGGCCGTGTGAATGGAACAATTGGCATCTGCTCCAGAAGATAAGAGACAGTTATAGTGCATTGAGTACCTGGGTGAGGGGCACACTACTGGTGACTCATCATAATACTTCAACACATCATTTAAGATATAAATTGAAAGTGCCTCAGTAAAATAGTAGTGAGGTCTCAAAGAGTACTTGTCTGTGATGTAATTTGTCTGAAACAATTTTGACTTTGGTGTTGTTTTGTTGCCGTCTCTGTTTAGTTTCCTCATGTTTATTAGTTCTGTTGAGGTCTCAACTGACATAACAAAATCACTATATTCCATGATGTGCAGGGATCAAAAAGCTGCTGTCTCCATCGTCCAACCTCAAACCATCTATGTACAGAGGATGACCATGTACAGATATTTGAAATCTCTTTCATTTATTTGTAATTTCTTTCATATATTTGTAATTAGTACAGATATTTTTAAGTTGTACAGATATTTGGAATCTGTTTCAAAAACTCATCTATGTACAGAGGATCACCATGACTTTCAAATAAATACTTTCTATCTCAACAAAATATTGTGTATTTATTATACTCTCCTTATTGGCTGTGCAAAATTCATATACAGCAATCTTTGGGCTGCTCTTTTATTTTTCTTAACTTTACAACTTAAGCCTTTTCACTCTTCTGTTGACTCAGTTTTCTTCTTCAATAATCTGAATACACCTTTGGTTTTCTAATTCTTCAGGATTTCAAAATTGATTTATTATTCATTACGGTTCTGGATGAGGCACTGAATAGCATTTTCCATTACATGGGTTTTGGAAATTGGCGGAAATTCTAAAAAGTTGTCACCTTAAAATCTCAGCTTCAGTTCAGTTGGAGTTATAAGTATCATGCTAATAAGCTTGTAGTATCGCTCTATTGCATTGTTGGTGGTTTTAACTTTTGATTATCCTGGATTTGATAAGGCTCGGCTACATCTTACAATACAATACTATTGTTTTAATCATCAGCAAACACAGGGCCAACAATGTTCAAATATCAATAATGCTCAGCAAAGTATATAAAACTATCGGCGTATTACTTGCAGCTCCCCCCGGCTGCAAGTGCTAGTCTGTAATAAGGTAAAACAGGTTAAAGCACAATTCATTCTACGCTGTCTAAATGTGAACTGTGCTACTCTTTTAGACTCTACTGCATCTCTACAATCAAAGTCTTCAGTTTGAAGTCCAATTCTCTCTCGGTGATAAAAGATAAAAGGATTGGGTTGCCAAATCTTTCTACGCGGATTTTGAAATCTCCACAAAAATTACTCTTATTCATACTCTCTGTGTATATTGTCGTGTTGACTGTGAAAAAGTTCAATGTCGAAGTTTGAGACGTTTTATAACTCCACTAAATAGGCTATATTGTTTTTATTTGGTCAGATTTTATTTAACCGAAGTCAAATTACGACATATCTGGCGATGGAGCTCTACCCAAAGATAAGTTATTACGTTAATCAAATTATTAAAATATTAAATTAATTAATTTAAATTTAAAAGTTAATATTGGAGTTATAAATGAATTGGAATGGAAATAATTATAGACATGAACTAGTTTTTTAAATAGTTAATGTATGGAAGACGTATGTTTTTTTCACTAAGTTTTTTATGGTATAGGTTTAATTTTTCATCATAATTCTTATATATAAATACATGAATGTTTGATCATATTTTGATATTTACACAAAGTTTGATTACTTAAATTAATTATGTTTATTAAGAATATTTCATTATTTTTTTTTACTAATAATAACTTGGGTTAGGCATATAAAATTTGCAAAAAAATCATCAAATGAATAGGACCTAGTAACATAAAGTTCACTAGATCCCTTCATGAGAACATTTATTAAAAATGAAAAATTACTCGAGATTTTTCCAAACTAAAATTTATCAACTACAAATATCATCTCCAAAAGTCCCTATGATAACATACTAATAATTTATTCCTCATATTATTGAAAGATATAACAACTATTTAATGATAATATTCCTTTAGGAAAGTTCCTCCATTTCACCTCAATCCAATCAACTTCTAAATGAGAATGATTTCAATATGAGCTAAAAAAAAATAGATAGCATTGAACTATCCCTTGAAGCATCTAGCAATAAAAGAATCTCAACCTTTATAAGTGAGACATACGTGCTAGAACCTTATATTTTTCTACACCCCATATTGTTGTCTCGAGGATGGGAGATACAACTCTAGGGTTAGAAAGAACATAGAAATATTAAAGAGGGAGGATCATTAAGGATTCCCTCATCAAATTCCTTAATTTTTTGAGATAAGGGATAAGGTTCATTCTTATCCAAATCATTATAGTATAATTAATTGATGTTAGGTTCTATTCTAACTCGTCAAGTTTGTTTAAGACCCGAATCACCCAAAATTTTCCTTGACCAATACCTCTTACCTTGAGAGACCTGAATCACCCAAAATTTTCCTTGACCAATACCTCTTACCTTGAGATCCGTTCTATTATGTACTAAGAGGCAAAGTGCACATAGGAAATAAATTTTTGCATATAAAGTTAATTTCCTCATAATACACTAATTGTCTCTATGATCCATCTCCAATTTTAAGAGATAGTTATTCTCAAAGCTCCTTAAAAACATCTATATCAACACACAACCCTACGTGAGTTTTATAAGTTTTGTTGGGATTCTAATCTACAAAACATACAAGTTTCACCAAGATATTCTAAATTTTCAATAGTCTCAAAATGAAGCTCTAGAACTAAAGAAGAAGTAGAGAATTCTAACCTAAATAATGATTGTAGAAAATAAATCACTAAATGGATTGAAGCAAGGATACTAGGGTACTAGGGTTTTATGCAAAGAAAATAATCCTTCAAAGCCCATGGATAAAGCTTCAAAATGAGAATTTTATCCATAAATGATTCAAACTCAAGAGTAAAATATCTTTGGACACAAGGATAAATATATATCTCATGTAGTTTGGCTAATTAGGCGAATAGATAAATGATTTATATAAATATAAGTACATGGTCTAATGTATATTCCACTCAAACACCTTTCTATCCATGATAATTTCAAGAATGTGCACAAATCTCTTGAAAGAGGGGAAGCCCTTACCAAAAATACCCAATTCAGAGTTCAATGAGGAGTGCCTTATGACATCATAATAATAGACCTGAAAAATTAGGAGTACCACCTACAACCCCAAAATGAGGAGACCATATTACAACATAAGGGTTTCCAAGAGTCGTAACTTGTAATGGTTAGTCCACCTACTAATTAGTATTTATGAGACCAACAAAGCTTTCCCATGCCATTAAGATCCACAAATTTGAGAGCCAAAAAGGAGTTTAAGGATCCACTTAAAAATTTATTTGAAGATGAAGCAATCATGTAAATGCATGAGTAGAAGAAGGTTTGCACCATCAAGGAGACAAAGAAAAAGACATGTAAAGCATATTTGAAACTTTGAAAATTTTATTAGACATTTCATTAGTTAACCTAGGTAACTTCTTAAGAAAATTATGTTTTTCCTCTATATATTAAGTGAACTCATCCATGATTACACCCCCTAGGATTTGGTCTTAGGGACATACCTTTATTTTTTATTGGGTTTTATGGATCTAATAAAACTCTGATTGTATCACTCACTTTCATATTTCCTAGGTTTTGAATTTATTTCCTCACACATTCTTATTGATTTGATTAAAAATTGAGTATGCATAGTGATACATATTTTCTCCCTCGGAAAATAAATGCTTATGGCTCCTTCTAGGTCACTCAAGCCTTGGCTGATATGTGGGTAAAAAAATGGATTGTGGAGCACATTTTTTTCTATTTCCTACTTTTTTTTCTATATCAAATTCACATATTCCATCACATTATTGACTACAAGTGTGAGAGATTGATTTTGGGATTTTAATAAGTTTGGGACCGTTGGGGATTTTATGGATTGAAGGATTAAGAGAGGCTTGGAGATAGAAAATCACGTTCATCCAAAAAAATGTATTTCTTCTATTATTCTCAAATGTTTCAAATCACCATGCATATACTCCAAGATACTTAGTAGTGATATTAGCAGAGATATTTAGCAAGGTGATAGGCTACCAATTATAGATTTCCTTTGGGGCATTAGCTTTAGGTATGAATTTAATATATCTTTTATCAATTATTCCTCATAAATAATTCTCATGGAAATATTCTAGGTATAATTTGTGAAGATTCTCACTTGCAATATGCCAATTTTGTAATAGATCTTGCACAAGAATCTATCCAAGCCAAGGGTTTTGTTATTGGACATACAAAAGAAAACCTCAAACAAGCATTCCTTAGTGAGAAGCTAATCACAAAGAATGCCCTAATATGTTGAAAATTTACAAGAAACCGCATTTGTGCATTGCTACAAAGAAATATTCAAATCTAAATTATAATCTTGGACCACAAAAAATCTCATAATACTAGATAATGGATTGAAGAATCTCGAGGAATTTTGGAAAGATTTTATACCCCTCATTTTTTTTTGATGATTTGAGATGTATGATGAGCTCATATATCTTAGAAAATTTCCTTGGAGTCATTCCATCCAACCTCGAGGTAATGAATTTTATCTTTGATTTAGAAACCAATAGTAGAGTGAGCATTGTAACTTGTTGTCGGTGGTGAACTATAGCCACATGAAGCTTAGCTTCCAAATTGAAAGGATGGACCTCCAAAGAAATGATGACTTAGTGGATCTCTAAGTTTGTGGCCTCATGTGAGTGAGAAAAAACTAGGAAAGCTAGCACCCATAAATGAGGAGGAAGCTAGACGTGTACAATTGATAACATCATTCTACCAAACTATCTAACAAATATCATGCATGGGTAATGGATCCAAATTATAAATGTATTTAGTTTGAGTTGATTTGACCTTGTAAGTGAGTACAAATTGGGTTAAAAAAACTAAGTTGTTATGGCCTTGGTTTTGTAAAGTTTCCACTCAAAGAATAACTACTCTAGAAAAATAAAAATATAGTTGAGTTGGCATAATGGATCTACTAGAATTCTTAAGGATCATTTTAGTTCATTATATGAGGTTACTTTGTGCATATACCACCTCATAAGAAATAGTGAATGAATATTGGCATGAAAAATCCCTAAATTTTTGCACATGAAGTATTACACCTCTCTTTTGTTAATTATTAGATTCATAAATAGTTCCCCATATTTATCATGGGTTATCACAATCATGTTAAAATTATCACATAGAACCAAAGTGGTGGTAGACATTGAATTTGTAATCCATGTCCAAAGGGTGGATCTCTCAACAACATTATTCAAAGAAGAAATATTGGTAACACCAAAGGAATGATTATTAATGTTGAAAAGAGACCACAACGTCGTTTGGTAGGGTCATAACCTTGATCAACTAAGTGTTAATGCCACATGGAAGAGAGAAATGTGATGACACCACAATTACTTGCCTCATGGGTTCTATACAAATAATGACTAAAAGGATAGATAATATGACATGTCACAAAAAGTAAAAAACCAAAAATTTCAACCTCTTACAAAATATGTATGTCTAGACTTGGGAAACATTGTGATTCCATGAATATAATAACTTTTGTATTGTACATTCTAGACCGAAGACAAACGTTCTAGGAAACATAGTTGTGAAAAATTGTTGGTCATCTCTTATGCATCTTATTTAAAAGCTAAAACTATTCTATATAAATTTTTGAAATAAAAGCTATCTATCTAGATGATTTGGATAAGATGTCATTTTGTAACACACATATTCTCTGTTCAAACTTCACCTCAAAAATGGGTTTTAAGATCTTTGTTAGACACCTCACGATAGGTAAATGGTTGGGTGGTGAGTTAAAATTAATTCCACTATCCAGGTAACTTTGAAATTTCCTCACTAAACTTTTCTCACATGAGGGTACTTAACAAATTCCTTGTCTAGAGGTTTTAGAAGCTGCCATTTACATTTTTGAGGACTAACCTAAGCACTTGATGATGGCTTAAGTGGGGGTTCACTATTAGTAGGTTTCTTGGATTTGTGACTCACCATTATATACCAAACCTCTTTTTTTATAGGAGGTAGAGACCTAAAAGTGAGTTGAGTGATAGGATTATAATAGGGAAAAGACAATGGGAAATCCCAGATCTTATTCTTAGAAGATTGGAATCAATAACAAGTATTGGAAAATCTTATATAGGGAAACGTTGAGTGTATCTCATTTGTCCAATATCAATGTTTATTTTCTCCTTTAAATATTTGGAGAGATTCACTTTCACACATACCCTCTTCTAGGAGTGAGCCATGAAAATCCTCTCTAGTTCAACACACAACAAACCCTAAAGAGGGAGCTAGTTTTGCTAAAATATTCTAGCATGGTAAGGGTAAATAAGAAAAATCCATATACGTAGGGACATGTAGAGCTTTCTCATTGGAAATGATGACATCTCAAGTTTAGGTGAGAAAATAAGCAATAAAGATCAAACAAACCAAAGATTGTGCTTGATGATAGCTTCAACATAGTTTATTTCAACTAAACAAAAAAAGAAAAATATTTAGTAATCTTATGTAGGACTCAAGCCTTAGTGACCTAATCTTTGAGCATGCTTTCACAAGGGACCCTTCCCACAAAAAAATCCTATTAAAGTTCTCTAAGGAGAAACACATCTAAGGGTGTTTTACTGGACATTACTCATGGAACACCTTGGGAATAAACTTCCTAGGTCTCTTGAGTGATGGTGCCATTGTCATGCACCATATGACCTTCAACTCTAGCAACAACCGTAATGTTATAGAAGATCAAGATCATTTAAAGGGGTAAGAGATACCTACAAGTGTGTTAGCTTAAAGTTGTTATAAATATAAAAAAGTAAGGTCAACTCTTGCTTTAAAGGAAGAATTATGACATTAACAAGATCTTAACAAGCAAATAAAAAACCTTCACCATCAAAATACAAAGAATAGTAAATAATTCATCTTAGGAAGAATGAAATGAAATTTAAAGTATTAAAGAAAAAAATATTTTTTAAATGTTCCAAAATTTTAAAATTCAATATATAAAAAT
>VDFB02262428.1:0-46549 GCA_007258455.2 Sequoia sempervirens
TTATCAAAATCCATGTCACCATGTCCCTTTGCAACCTTGAATCTTATCATGCAAATCATATTTGAGCCTAGTTGTAAAACATTATCCAATCCTCATATCTTTTGTCAATCAATCATCAACAATCATTAATCTTAAAGTACTTAGAGGAAATTAGTGATCCTAAGTACTTATCATCATCATGCCTTATGGAATCAATCATTCCTGGCATCTTAATCAATCAACCATTATCATCTTTTGACAAGAGATATGTTGCTTGTGTGACATGTTTTGTAGTGAATCTTTTATTTTGATCTATCATTTATCCATGGTTGCATTACCCATATTGTGGGGCATCTTGTTCCTTCAATCAGTCATATCATCTCATTTCATCTTAAATATCCTAAAAAATCCAAAAATTAAAAAAATAAAAAAAGCTGCAAAATCCAAAAAAATAAAAAATCAGAAAATCCAAAAAGAAGAAGAGAAAAATACAAAAAAAGTGAAAAAGTAAAAAAAAAATACAAAAAAATCATAAAATCCAAAAAAGTGCAATAAAATCTCATGTACATATCCTGGCAATGTGGTCATGACTCACCCTAGCTTGGGGGGAAAATCATGAACTCACTGGGGGTAATAAACTTTGGGCTTAAACAAACTGACAAACAATAGTATGTCAAACATAGCAAACACAATGATCATAGGAAAATCCAACATTGACCAATCATCAATCGATAGAAGATCAAACCATCCAAATCAAACAACTTAGATCAATCTATCAAATCAAATCTAAATGGATGATATTCTTTTGAATCATGATTTTATCGGTTTAGCTTGAAAGTTCAAATGTTGTACTTTTGATTTTTTTTGTTATCATATCTTTGGAGCAACTTGATGATGTATTTGAACTAGAGAAGCAAGGAAGGAGTATGTTTTTTCTTTATCTGCTATCTGGGAGTTAATTATTATTACTGTGTGAATTGTCGCGAGATGTGCTCTACCAAGTATCATTGATGACATTCATAATTTGCATAAGAAAGTGATTGATTCTTGTTTGTTTACACAAGAAATGCTCAGGTCATCTTGGTTTAATTATACCTAGATGCTTGTGTTCACTTGCAATATCAAAAATCATGAAAGTAGTACTCAGGTCATCATGGTCTAACTCATACCATCGATGCTTGTACTCACTTTCAACATTTTAAAGGCTTGATGATGATAAAAGCATGATAAATGGACTATTAAGATGACAACGTTTGCATATGTAGATTTGCATGGTTAAATTAGATTGCATTCATAATAGTTTTGCATCTGCATTATAGATTTTCCAAGGTTGGTGAATCAATAACATGATAGAGCAATCAAAAAATCTCTAATTGAATAAGTGGATATCATCAAGTTTCAGTACATTAATCAATCCTATACTAGGGCATATCAATCAAAGCTAATAAACCACATTGACTGATGATATCTATATCGGCCTGCACCAGATGTGGAATCATGTCCCACGTCTTTGGGAAGAACTTAAAAATCCTCCTATGATCATAACATATTGCAAATCAACAATATTATCAATTAATCAAAAATCAATCAGCCTATCAATCTGATCGGCTTTGGTGAGAATTTGATCAAATCTCATGAGCGACTATCATTGAACCTCACCTATCATGAGGTCAATCAATCAATCTATTATTGATCCTTTCCTATCATGAGGTCAATCAATCAATCTATCAATGAACCTCGCCTATCATGAGGTCAATCATCAATCTATCATTGATCCTCACCTATTATGAGGTCAATCAATCAATCAATCAATCATTGAATCTCACCTATCATGAGATCAATAATCTTCTAATCTATTAGGATCATCAATCAATATCAAATCAAAGGATGACACGATCAAAAATCATCAAACACAAGGAGGAAAATCAGGGCAACATTTAATCAACTGGTGGAATCAATATTCTTTATCGGGAGATAAATCGTCAAATCATCATAAAATCATAAAAAAATAAAAAATTCAAAAATTCCTAAAAATCAAAGGACATTCATTGATTTATCTCCCGAGGGGGCATATATCCATCATCACCTGAAAATCAACATCTGGGCCATAATGAAAATTTTCGTCAATACTGGTAGCAACAACAAAATTTTCTTTGAAGCAATGCGTAAACACATCACTTCAAAGAGGGGAAAAATGTATACACCTAAAAATGGTCTAGATAATCTAATTAATTAAATACAATTTATTTGATTAATTAACCCTTCTATTTTCATCTACTTATAAATAAATAGAAATATTTATTTATATAGTTCCCATTTAATTTTTCTATCCTTATCATATTTTTCTATCTTAATTAAATAAAAAAATCACATACTTTGTTTTATTTAATTATCTACTTCTATAATTATACATTTATTCTATCTGAATCATATCATTCTATTTTAATTAAATAAACAAGTTTTATACTTTGTTTTATTTAATTACCACATTTCTTCCATGTTTATTTAATAAACAGATTTCTATAATTTGTTTTATTAAATTAAATATCCTCTTTTGCTAATTTGAATAAATCCAAATATTCAATTAAAGCATATTTCTACAACTATTTCCTCTTTTCACTCATTATATCCACCAACAAAATTAGATATTTTATATCTAATTAATTCAACTTAGCCTTCACGGACAAATTTGGAGACAAATTTGAGACAAATTACAGGGAAACTTATTCATCTTCTTCCATCGATTCTTCCTATCTTCTGGCTGAATATTTTTGTGGGGAGGAACAATCTCCATAATCTTCTCAGATTTCTTCATCCTTCACCATTGAATTCTTCAAATCAAATCCAAACCTTTACTTGCTGCCACATCACAAATATGCTACCGAGAATCTATAAATACAACTTCTTTTCATAGGAAATGGATCCCAACTTTGTGCAATCTTACTCTGCAGAAATAGTATTAGAGAAATTAAGCATTTGAGCATTGAGCAAATAGAAAATAGTAATCATTTAATCATATAGCAATCATAATCATGTATTTTCATTTAGCTACATCTTAGTTTACAGTAGTTTGTTTTATCATTTTCATGTCATTATCAACTATAGTATCATCATCATATCATTTTGCAATCATCATATAGGATTAGATTCTTGCATTTAACAATATCTCATTCTCTAGATTGTCATTTTAACAGTCATAATGCTTACACAATATGAGAGCCACAGTGATTTAATAAATCTTTGGAGATAGAGAGCAATAGGACGCTTTCAATGGATTTATGCTTTAATTATTTTAATTGTTGTTTAAATCTATTGATCTAATGTCTTATTTAGGTGTGTTTGTCATTCATTACACATATTTTACTCACACACATTCAAACCCTCATTAACCTTCAAATTCTTATTATGTATCAACATGAATGTAAACAAGTGAAACATAAACACATTCACAACCATACACCATAGAACACTAGATTTATGTGGAAAACCCTAATCAGGGAAAAACCATGGTTAGGATTAACTCACATATATATATCTATATACATATATATATATACATATATATATACATATATATATATATATATATACATATATATATATATATACATATATATATATACATATATATATATACATATATATATACATACATATATATATATATACATACATACATATATATATACATATATACATACATATATATATATATATATGAATAATAACACTGAATATAATAGGCTCACTTTTGGAAGGGCTCAGAAGAAAATAATGGCTCACTACCAAGGGCTCAATGCCCAAAGGAATCACTATTCATAATAGAAAAGAATAGAGGAAGATTGTTACAAGGAGGTTCACTACCTTAGAGCAATAGGAAGATCCACCACAACAACTCTACACCATCCACAACCTTTAGCTCATTGCTTCTAGTAACTTCAAGTATGTTGAAAATGTAGACACCTTTTTCTCATTGCTTTCGATAGCCTTAGATGTTGCTCACACTCAAATCACAACACTTGGTCACATACACATCATTTCAGACCATACTACACACCACACACATCTCCAACAACTAACCTTGCTTATATATCCTCCACAACCTTGAAAACCTTCTCCATGTCGACCTCAATGAAATGTATGCACCTCAAACATGCAACGAACAAATAGGTTAGCACCAAACACTTCCGTGGTGGAAAGAAGTGAATGTGGACCACACTAGGGTTGACTAGGACCCAAATATACATTGACATGCTACACCATGCTTCCACAAACAATAAGCCACCTCCACAAATAACGGTGCCATGATAGGTCGACCAAACTTGGACTAACATAATCAAATAATCACATTCACACTTGTCTAGGTCTAAAAACACCCTACAGACCATGAAGCAACACCACACAACATCCCAAAATATTCCAACACCATCAAAACATTCAACAACACTGCTGCAACCACCTACAATTAAGAACACCATCATCTTGTGCAACCAATCACACTACCACCGACATACGACTCACTAATTTACTGTGTAGAACAACTGAACACCAAACACTCTAGAGGAAGGTAGATACAGATAATATTAGCATTTTCCCAAATTTGCAAGACAAGAAACCTCAACACAAAGAAATGTGGAGCAATTCCATTTTTCCCAGACAACCTTCTTCATAGGCAACACACTGTTAGACACATCTTCCATTGTTGCATGATCCAAAACTTGAAACTCTAGGTATAAAACCTCTGAACACCACTAATCATCTCATCCAAACTGCACATGTGTATCTTCAAGCATGACGAAATGCAGAGCATAATGCATAACACACCTCCGTCACTTTGTACTCTCTCTATTCAAAATTTCTCAAAAGCGCTTGGAAACCAAGTGAACTAGCTGTGCATCAACAACACCTTATCAACACCACAAACAGTTTCTCATCAACACCACACTAGAGATTGCAACAATTTCCTCATCTACAACACCTTCTCAACACCACACTAGAGGTTGACATAGGTTGACATCAATGCCAACACTAAAGAAAACATAGTGCAACAATCTCCAACAAATATTTCATGCAATTTCATTGGCTTTAATGGCACATTATAATAACATCGCCAAAGCCATTGATGAATGCTATTATTCCTTTCAATGAGAATCTTTAAAACTCATATTATTTATCATTCTTCATGATTTCATAAGCATGCAATTATTAAATATTAAATACATGTAATATTCTTATATAATATATAACTTATATATACATATATATTACTTTATTTCCAATACAATATATATACATATATGAATATATATAAAAATATAGATGTATAAACAACGTATACATATGTGTGTGTGTATATATATATATCCCTATATGCATACATATATATGTGTATTCATCTAATAACACACACACACATATATATATTATTGATTTTTACTTATTATTGCAATATATTTGCAATCAATTTAAAATGATGAGAACAAGATCATTTAATGACTAGGTTCCACTTACCCTAATGATGCAATTGATGACTCTGAACTCAAATCGACTCGATGGGTCTAAAAATTGACCTACACGGGTGGAAGTAAATTGAAATAGAAATAAAATTTAATTTGTAGACCACAATGCTCTCCTAGTTGATACTTTCCCTCTCCCTCTAGAGGGAAAGAAATTTATACTGTATTTCACTTAAAGAAACATTCATGTAGTTGGTCCTTAACAATTATTACATATCCATAATATCGAATAAATAACAATAAACAATTAAAGTGCAAATACATCTCATTGCATTCAATTTCATCATAACATTTAAATATCAAAATAACATCACACATCCAACATTGTATTTTAACGTAAAGTTAAAAGTAATTTGGTAAATCAAAATGGGGTGTAACACAAAGGTGACTCAAAAATCACCTTTGTTCAAAGGTGTAAAATGTAAAAAACCTTCAAACAAAGTTAATTTCCAAAAATAGAAAAAAAGGGACCCTCATTTTGAAGGTCCTTTTTTTCATTTTTAGAAATTACCTTTGTTTGAAGGTTTTTAATTTTTTTTATGATATGGCATACCTTCGAATGAAGGCCCTAAAAGCGACCTTTCCACTTTAGGCCTCAAATTTTCCTAAAAAAAAAATGTTTCCAACCTTGGGTGGGTAAATGTACAAAGTTGTGTCACACTTTCGGACCAACTTATCAACACAAGTGAATTTAAGTATTTCTAACTAAAAATCAATTTTGGTCAAACATATGATCTAGTAAGAGTCATTCTAGCCAAGTTAGATATTTTCACAATTTTTCTAACGAAAATTGTTGGCTAAATGCATATGTAGCATCACTTTAAGGCCAATTTATCAAAAAAATAAAATTATTTAAAAAACTTGATGTTTCAATAACTCCTACTCATGCAATTCACATTTTTTAAAATATAAAAACACCCTTTTGTAGATCCATAAGTCTAGTTTTCAAAAGTATATATATTAATAGTTTAAGAATTATTTATAATTTTTTTTAATAAAATTAGGTTATCAACACAAAATATTAGGTTGATTACCATGTCAAGAAAAAATATCAAAACTTATTAAAATTTTTAAAAAATATGATGCACTAGATAAAAAAATCTATATCAAGATGGTATAATTTTTCTATTTTAGATAAATATTTAATAGATGTCCAATAGGAACAACTGAGTTTTATCACACACACTATTTAATATTTATTTAAAAAAAATATTTATCAAAATTGAAAAAAAAATCCATGCACTAAAGCTTCAAGTTATAAATACACACAAAAAATTTGAAGGAAAAAAAATTCTACTATATAAAGATTGGCATCTCATGTAACTTCATTTTTCAACATTTTATAGTAACTAAAATATATAGTTAAGTTTATTAAAAATCATTATTTTTTTATTTTTTTTAAAAAATACAAACATAAAATATACTAAAAAATACATATTCTATTAGTTTACATTATTTCAAAATTTTGAACATGTCACTTTTTTTAGTGATTCAATTTTAAAAGTTGGATCACTGTTGGATATTTTCTTTATACAAGTGTGACACAACTTTGTACTTTTACCTGGGTTGGACCATCAAATGGAATGGACATGACAAGATAATTGTGGAACAAAGACCTTGACGATTGTTGAAAAACTTATGTTCCTTAGAAAATAGAAAATAAATATAATAAAATAGGTAAAAAAAATTTGAAAAATATCTATGCACTAGGTGTTGATTTTCTTATTTCAACAAAAAAAAAAGAAGTTAATTAAGATGCAAACAAAAAAACAATACATTAATAGAAGTAACCTATGTCTAAATTATAGTTAATCTCACTTCAAGGAGTTATTAAAAAATAATGCAACAAAAAATTATAAAAAACTATTTGTGCATTAAATATTGGTGTTACGAATCTATGTCTCAAAGTTTATAATTTTATCCTTTCTACAAATAAAGATACAATTTATGGAAGTAATGCCACTTTTTAAAATTATTATTAAGTATTAAAAAATAGTTATTAAAAGTCATGTAAAAAATTCACAAAATAGTTTTAATTTTTGTAATAATACATTTATAATTTATAGACAAAATCTCAAAAATCACTAGTTCAGATCATCTTCAAATTATTAACAGTTTAGTTGAATAGGTGTAAGAAAATATAAATTTGGTTCAAAAAGTTGATTTCAATGTCATACTTTGGCCAAAAAGTGGGACAGACTATTGTGGGATCATCCTAAAAGACTTTTTTTTAGAGGTTGTATGGATTGGATTCATTGAGATTTAGGTCGGTGGTGTGCCTAAGTGGCCTAGGACAATATTTTCCATTGAAGTGCATTTTAACTAGAAGTGTAGCTCACATTTTATTTGATTTTTCTCCCACATGTGGGTTTCTCAAGGGTATATTATTTGTCTTCTCAATTATGTATGGTGTTTTCTCTTATTTACAAATTGCAAGTTAATTTAATTGATTAGCAATCTTGTGACAATTCATCTCTTTCTTAAATCACTATATTGAAGAATTATGTATTCCTAGTCTATAAATCATGCATCTCCTATCCCATTTTTATACCCAACTTCTACAAATCATGTTTATACTCAGTTTTTCATGCTTGTATTATAGTGCTTATGCTTAATTTATCATACTTTTGTGCAAAGATTGTCATGTTATTGTGTTTGGTTTTAACCAAACACTCTCTCTCTCTCTCTCTCTCTCTCTCTGTCTTGATTTATGTGCACCAATTTGTCAAACACACAAAATCAAAGGGCATATTCTTACTAATTACTCTCTCAATTTATGTGTAGTTCACAAATTAACTTTAGATTGCTACTTCAATTATTTTGGTGCTCCTAGATGTGTTTTTCTTTTTCTTTTCACTTCAGTATTCTTCCTCACGTAGATAAAAACGAAAGTGGGGACAAAATGCAAGAGTGAAATGTACATCCTTTCATTGTACACCACTTTATGTAACTAACCTAAGTACATTTCTAACTTGACACTTCCACTAACCCCAAACTCAAATTTACACTCCTAAAACATTAGCTTACCTTTGCTTAGAGCATTCATAACTCGAAGACCATTGTTTCCTCTCCGTAATTAAAAGTTGCACATGCAACCTTAACCTAGCTCAAAATCACAAGTACAAACTTGACTCTCTACCATAATTAAATTAAACTCCCTTTGACATCAAAATAAACATTTATTTTAATTCCACATTAATTACTAATCTATCAGCTAAACCTTTTAGGTAAATTAATTATTTATATTTTGTAAATTTATTAATCTACATTAATATTTAAATGTGTTTATTTCCTTTCACTTAATATAGTGCAAGTTACACTCATTACTACCATTACCATAGACCTCTCATGTTATAAAGCAACTTAAAGTAGTCTTAGCAAATAATTCCGTGGACGGTGCACCCAAAGCTAGTCATACATAAACTTAATTTAAAATGCAATTCCCACCGACCCTTTTCTCGTAAATTAAAAAAACAAACCATAGTGGGAGACACGAAGATAATTTACGCCGACCAAAGTCATCTAAAACCCGACTGTCGTGACCTCGCCGAGAATCGACACGTGTCCCTCTAGATTCTTCCGCGAGAGCGCACAGCGAATAGGCTTCAAGCAATTTATCCCACATCTTTTTCTTCAATGCCGTAATTCTATTAGATACAAAATGCATCGGACGGCTCACAGCTAAAGAATTAATGCCTTACGTGTTCGTCGGTCGACTCCTCCCCGTCGGGGACCACTTCACCGACCTAACACCTTAATAAATAATACCAGACCCCTCATCGCATGCATGCATCATCAGAAGCATGCATGTATGGGCAAAGAAAGAAAGGCGTCCCCATACCATCATCATCGACATGCAAGTATGGGCAAAGAAAGAAAGGCGTCCGTATCCATCGCTTTATTTCTTATCTTGTACATGATATCACATGGGGTTGATGGCATATATCAGAAGCGAGCTTCCCATTGGCCCATCTAAAACTTTTCTTTTACCAATCCACACATCAAAATATCTTCGCATCTGGCGGGTCCCACAGTAAGCGAATCGCTTAGATATTTTTCAGCCCCCTGGTCAAATTGCATGACCGGGCGCTGCCACTAGACGCTAGGGCCGTCAACGCGCCCCCGTTCTGTTTGATGACGGGAAATTGGAATGCAAAGCAATTAACAGTTTCCGCATTGGCTGTGAATGTGACGAATGGATTATCGACATTTGATTCAGAAGAAGGCGGCCATATGTCAGCATAAATCTATTTTAAGGTTGTGCGATTCTCAGATTTCTTAACATTTTCTGTATTGGTTAAAGTGAAGTGGCAAATCAATAGAATGCGTTTGATTCACAGGCGTCCGTCTGTCAACTGGGACACGTCAGCGCAACCTCGTCTTTATCCACTACGTTGGATGCCCTGTTGACCGTAGTTTTCATTAAAAGCCAATTTGGGCAATTCTCTGCTTTCCCCGTCTTCCACTTAACGCCAAGTAGGAACTTGTCCTTGTCTGAAAAAGTATGGAGACGATTTTGCGTTCCTTCGAAAGTCGAAGGGGCAGGAAACTATTATTATTATTTTGAGTTGTATAGTGAGGCTAAAATTCCCTGACACCACCTTTGTACGGGATGGTGTACAGGGACCACAAGCTTTCTTGGAATGATTTTCTAGGTCTGGTTAGGGGAGGAGCATCCCAACTTTGCGCTTTTCAAAATCTTACGTGAAAATTTCAAAGTATTCTTATTTTTTTACAATTTATTTGACAAGTCTCCTTATAATTATGGTTTCGGGGCCACATCATCAAATATGATGCCACATCAGCATGCTTTTTGTCAAGGTGTTCAAAAAGGCCCAAAAAAAATGACTGATAGTATTAAAATTAGTAATTAAGTTATTAATGTTCAATCACTTGTAAATCTTGTAACATATTATAGCTACATTTAGATTAGTTTCTATTTTGGTTATTTTTTGATGTTTCCTTTTCCTCCACCTTTGATTGTGGAAACATTCTTTTTATAATATATAAATGAAGCATTCGCTTCTTGTAAATAATATCTCAATATTTGAAATCTCCATTCAAGGCTCTTCGTGTCATGGTATCAAAGCTTGGGTTAGCGGGAAAAGTTTTCTGAAAGCGATTTTCTTCTTGAGTCAGATTTTAATCTGCTTGTGATCTTTGCAAATTTAATCCCCTGAAGACGTGACTCTTTGTATTCGCGTGAAAT
This sequence comes from Sequoia sempervirens, assembly GCA_007258455.2. Classification (NCBI taxonomy): domain Eukaryota; kingdom Viridiplantae; phylum Streptophyta; class Pinopsida; order Cupressales; family Cupressaceae; genus Sequoia; species Sequoia sempervirens. The sequence continues at coordinate 10,705 of VDFB02262428.1, forward strand.
TTGCAAATTCTTTGTATTTGCGTGTCTTTGTGGGTACGTTTGTTTTCTTTCTGGTGCAGGTTTCTTTCATTCTTGAAAATCGTGCCCCTCTAGCATCTTTTTCCTACACGCGTGATCTATCTATTCTTGCATTTGTTTTGAGAGATCTTCACTGTGCGTGTTCGTGGCAGGATGTCTCTCTTTGGGCGATAGATTTCCTTTCGTGCGACCATTTTCTGCTTGGTGAAGTCACAATTTTTTGAGGTCGCATTTTTTACACACGTTTTGTGCATGCATTTTTGAGGTCGCAATTTCTACATCATTATTATGGGTGTTGTTTTTGGTACTCACGAGGTTCTAAGTGCATTTTGTGGACGCATTTTTTGTCTCTTGCCCACGTTTCTTTGTGAAGAATCTTGTGCCAACCTTTCTAAAGGGTTTTGACCCTACTTTGAGTGGATTCTTGCTCTAGTAACGTGTTTTGGAATCGACATTCAGAGTAATCTGGTTGTGGCTGTCGGCTTTGGTTTATGGCCATTTTCTATAAACTCGCATCCTTTTTTTCTCAGTATTTTGGAGCATTGGTGATGCATTTATCTTTTTGGGCACCTCTGTTCGTGGTCACAATTTGATACAACCCCTTTGCATTTCATGAATTCTATTTGTGGTTGGCGTGCATTCTTCTTTGTGAATCTAGCATCTGCTTTCAAACTTTTTCGAGCTGCATTTGCTAATCATTTTGAATCGGCGTCCTTGGAGATGTTTGTGCATGCCTCTGTTTGAACGTGTAGACATTCAAATTTGACCACCCCTATATGGTCAAATTCATCCCCTTTATTCTTCTATCCTGCATCCCTCATCTACGTTAATTAAATAATTTATTATTTAATTAATTTTCCTTTTTTTCTAATGCTCCTAAGGTATTTAATTAAATAATTAAATACTTTATCCTTTGTCCCCTTTCTTCTCTAAATTAAATAAATACTTTAATCTATTTAATTTAGTCATTTAGCTTTATGAATTTAAATCAATTTTAAATTCACTTTTTTCTCTCTTTGTCCCATCCTCCATAATTCCTCTTTAATCTAGATTAATTTAATTAATCCACGATTAAGATGTGCACACCCCTAATCAGGATTAGTGTCACATCTAAGTCCATAATTCTCCACTTGCTATTAATCCTTCATTAGCCTTCTTAATCCCTTGTTTGCACAACCCTAATTACTTGATTAGGTCAAACTAATCCTTATGCCATTTATGACATACCCCCAAGTCAACTTTCATTAATTGATTTCTCCTGTTGGAGAAGGCAACCCATTTCCCCAAATTCACATTTATTCTCCCCAAGTCCTTTTAGAAAATTTTAATTTCTCTCTTCCCTAGGTGGATATTTGAGGAAGAATATCACATCACCCATATTGAGACAAGGACCTCCTTTATGAGGAGATCTTGTCCCAATCCCTAGGTACCATAAAGTACCTCCACCTCACCTTCCCTTTGACACCTCACTGGACACATGGCAAGAGGTGAGGGCTTGTGAGTTCTCAACTCACCCTAGCCCTTGATCTTGTCCATGGTGGCCTCATGTTGACCCTTCATTTCTTAGAGGCATTTCCCCTAAAATTAGAGGATTTTTCTCTCATTTGCATCATGCAACATTCATCAAACACACACGCTTACACTCAAAAACTCTCAAGCATCCAAGCCAAGCCATAACTTCCATTGTTGTAGCTTCATTTGCATCCATATTGTGCATCTATCCAAATACCCACTTGTGTCATTGCATTCCCCATCTCATCCCCATTGTTTTGCATTAGGTTTTATGTTATTTTCTATCCAAAGGAGCACACAATCAAATGAGTCAATAGGGCCAACCAACTCATCAACTTGGGCAAGGTAACACACTTCCTTTTGTATTTCGTTTTGTTCAAGTTCAACTAGGCTAATTATTGAGGTGTTGTTTGTATTTTTCCTTGTTTACATTCCCTTTTGTTTTTCATTTTAGACTAGGAATTACACCTGCACACATTTTTGGCATGTCCGGTGGGACCCATGTCATGGGTCTATACTTTCACGTTTGCTATTGTTTGAATTTTGTAGGTTCAGGTTTTACATGTAGGGGCGAATCCACCCCGACGGGCAAATTTGTGCCTTACAGAGGCGAATCTGTAGTTAGAAAAAGGAGAATTTGACATTAGGGGTGAATTTTCTAGTTACAGAGGAAAATTCACATTCAACACAGGTGAAAGCAAATTCACCCTTTTGTGAAAAGGGGCGAATTTGACATTAGGGGCAAAGTTACTCGAAGCAGGGGAAAATTTGTAGTAATCTCTAGGAATAGGCGAAAGTGCTCAAGTTATGGAGGTGATAGTGAATTCACCTATCTGTCCTAGATAGGTGAATTTGTCTTGCACAGGGGTAAATTTGCTTAGCAGAAACAAGCGAATTTTCTGTACATAGGGGCGAATTTGAGGTAATCCAGAAACTTGATTTCATAATTTTTAGCTTCATTTTGGGTTTCGATTTCAGACACTAATCCGCTAACTCATCTATTTGTGAGTGTGCTTGGGTTTTACTAATGATTTGTGTAGCTTGTCCTTGTTCGTCCAAGACCGGTGGTCAAAATTATTGATGTATTTTTTGTAGGATGATCGGTCAAAGATCCCTTTAGGTAGTTTGTCTGTTGATTTTCATACTAGCTAGGCACATGTAGATTAATTAAAGGGTCAATTAACTTGTTGGCTATGTTTGAGAGTGAACTGTTGATGTATCCAATCCCCTTGTGCTATTTGGCGATCCTGGGTGACGAGAAATCATAGTTTACTCTAGTCCAATCCAGTCTACCCAGGAGGTGCTAGTGCGTCTAAGCTCTCCCCTTGCGCTACGTGCGAGCCTGGGGACCAGTCGAAACGTCTAATATATTCTTCCCTTAGTGAGACCTTCCTGGGATTTCATCACCCAGGGGACGATCCCAACCATGTGTTACTGATAGGGTATATAAAGGGGGGAGAGTTAAAGCTGTACCTCAATCTAGTCACATTGTGTTTAGCAAAACGTTGAAGCTAGGGTGATACCTAGATAAGACATGTAAGGTTGGTTCGAGTTTCCAATACCTCGTTGGGGCTCCCAAACCACGCTTGTGATGGGCTGGAGTTCACAGTTGTGCCCCACGTACCTTGCATTTATCGAGGGCGCATGAGATTGCCTTGTATAGCCTAGATAAAGACCCATGTTTTAGCCGTGGCTTAGTGTAGTGTAGGGGATGTGCACCATACCCCGAAGTTACCATGTACTCCCTTGGGTTGAGATAGAAATCCTCGTGGTGGACTACGATGGTCTTCAAGAGAGAGTGTGAAGGTGAGCTCGTAGCACCTGTTGATGACCCTGTGCCATTGGAACGCTAGCTATCTACCTTTGCAAGAAAGGGTGATCTAGAGAACCACCCAGTATCATAGAGTATTAACCTTGGGTTGTCCGCTCAAGGTGGTGGGCCTACATCAAGTTTGTAAACCCTCAACACTAATTTTAGGATTATGTTGCCTAGCGTGTCTTCATTGTGCGATACCAGTGCTTTTACTTTTAGTTGAGTTAGTACAACCTTTTGTTTGCTGTTTGTTGTGTTTGTTGTTTTTTGCCACAGTTAGCCCTTGTTTATAGAGGCGAATTTTCCCCTTACAGAGGCGAATTTTTATTGTAGATAAGCGATTTTTCCCAGCAAAAGGGCGATTGCATGTTCGAGTTCACTCTAGGTCATCCCGTTAGGCGAGTTTGCCTTTATCAGAGGTGAATTTTCCTTTGGGTCACTTTTTAGGCAACCCCATTTTTGCTTGTTCTCCAAAATAGGTGAGTCTACCTAGATTTTAGGTGAGTTTGTGTCAAACCTTGCCTGTTGGATTCGCCAGTTCTCCTAGAATAGGTGAATTTTCCATCTCCCGGGGAGAACCTGCTATCCACAGGGGCGATCTCGTTCTCAGTTTGAGTCTTCCCGTTCATTCCCTTGTCCGTCGAATTCACTCGTTCCCTTAGGATAGGTGAATTTTCCACCTCCTTGGGCGAACTTTCTCTCCACAAGGGTGATCTTACTTCCCATCCGAGTCTTCTTAGTCTACCTGAGTCAACATTTAGGCGAATCCGTTTCTCCGATAGGCGATCCTGTTTTCAAGCGAGTCCCTTCCCATCTATACAGTCCAAGATGTACCCAAATTTTTCATCCCTCAATAGGTGATTTTGATCTCGTCCGTACATTTCATGATATAGGAAAAGTTGTCACCCCTATTAGGTGAGTTTGCAAATAAAGTTTTCCCATTTCCTTGTGGTTTTTTGAGGTTTAGGCAATCTTGCTCCCCTTAGAGGTGATTTTGTCACACTTGAGGCAAATTTGTTAGAGTTTGGGCGATCCCGTTAGTGTTTGGGAAAACTTGCTGTCAGATAGGAGAATTTGCTTAGCGAATTCACATATTTCTTGTGTCATCCTAGACTTAGGAAAATTTGATCTCCCCAGATAGGCGATTTTTCTCAACACAAAGGCGAATTTGCTCCCTTTAGATAGGAAAAGTTGTGACCTAGAGAGGAAAATTTTCTTGACACAGAGGCATATCCGTTTCTCATACAAATTACAGAGAGTGAATCCTTCTGGCCCCTAAAAGCCTGCCATTTTTTGAGTCCTTTGCCGTAATAATTTTTTTTTATCATCATCCATCCGCACGTAATCGTCACTTTAGTCCATTTGCATTTTCCAAAAGTCATCAATCCGTCAATCAAATCATATAGGTGCATCTTAAAACATCTTTAGATTGCATATCCACCATTGGTTCGTCAACCCAATCCCCTAGACTACGTTTTAGAGGTCTTTATCCAAGTTGGCTTAGGTGCCTGATCCCGATCATCATCCTTCACACCTACTTAGGATTGTCATCCATCCTGAGTCAGTAATCATCTACGACCCAATCAATCTACTTCCATCTTGAGGAAGATTCAGTGTCGTAATCATCCATTCATCCTTTAATATGATCATCAACACCTTACGTCACCTAGTTTGATCTCTGAATTTGGTCTAGAATCTGTCTCATCATCCTATCCCATCAATCATCCAATCTTAACAATTGTCTCATCCCATCAATTATTCTAATCAAATCCAATCACATCTTTACCTGATCATCCAACCAATCAATCCATCATCCAATCCAATCAATCCTTTAGTCTTCATCTAGATCCTTCATTTAAGTGCATCCTAGGGTGTAGTATCATCTTAGTCCACCTACTAGTATTGCATTTTCATGCCCATTACCCGATTGCAAGCAAAGAAACTCATGGCATAACAACAAGGTCAAGGTACCCATCCTAACATCCCTTAGGATCCCAATAACGGTGGTTCATCGCAATCCAATACCGAGGTCCAAAACACTTCGCCACTTGGTGATGAAAACATGGTGAATCAACTTGAAGTCATAGTTGACGAATACCTCAGTAATCCTATCAACATTCAAATGACAGATTGTCTCCTTAATGAGTGTGGGGATAAAATCCTTATCACCTTACTCTTGAAGGGAGTCAAACCGCCACTTGAAATTGACCTATCCAAATACGTCAACATGACACCCCCACCATTGTCTTAGGACCCTCAAAATTGACATAACGTTCCAAGAAATTCATATGTCCCTGAGGGCCCACCTGTTGAAAATTGGTATCAACCTAGGTTTGGGAATGCTGTGCTTTATCAAGTCACAAACCACCCTTGGGCTCCGATTTCATTCATGGGAGTGTCACCTGATCCTAATGACCCCCTTACTTATGGTATGTCATAGAATCTATCACCTCTGCCACCTGCCATGCCTATCTCGCAAGGTCTGACCCCTGTACCATCTACACCACCTCTTCCATCTAATCAACCAGGTCAACCACCAATAAACACTGGGGGGAATCCTTTTCTTGCACTACCACTACCTCATGGATATACACCTGCATCCAACCTACTGATGCTACCTTTCACATCTCAGCAGTCGCCCTAAGGAAACATCCCCACATTCTAGCAGCCTTCGGTTAACCCACAATAGTCCACTTCATCACAACCACCTTACTAATAGGTGACACAACATACCACCATCCTGTCTCAAAGACCGTAGCATACTACCATTCCCACACAACCTCCACATCAAGTGACACAAGTCACTTCACAACCTCAACATCCACCACAAGGTGTCTCAGTACCGATCCATTAGCAACCGCAAATCCCTTAGTAGCCTTAAATTCTATCTCGCCCTCTCTACCAACAACCACTGCATCACCAACAACCACCTCCGCATACCCAAATCCCAACACAAATGCAAGGAAATCCTCTTGCTCAATACCCTTACCATCCATCAAGCATGTATGCCATCTTTGCTACCCCATCTAATCCTAATCCCAATCCTTCTTATCAGAACCCTCAACTATCCCAACTACCACCTTACACAAACCCCCAACAATCACAATCCAATCCTCATTACGAAATATCCAATCCTCAACCACCTCCATATACTACCCAACTGCCAAATGTTTCGTATAATTACCAATCCAATCCATATTACACCTAGTAACAACCGCCATATCAATAGGGTGCTTCCACCACCTCATATTACTAGTAGCAAACACCATATTAGCAAGGCACTTCCACCTTGTCATATTACCAAGCCCCTTCATTGTACCAACATGGCGCTTCCACCTCATATTATCAAACACCTCCACCATACCAGCAAGGGGCCTCCTCTTCATATTACCAAAATCCATCATCCTATCATCAATCCTATGTCAATCCACAACCACAATGCACCTATACCAATCAATATCAGCAAACACCTCCATATACGCCTCCACCAACATATGATCAAACCACTTTAACCCCATCTTCATCCTATAAACAATACACTCCTTATAATCAATCCAATCCGTCCAATCCACCTCCATCAACACTTGCTAATAAGGAGTGGAAGGAGGTCAAAGTTGCATTGAAAGACTTGCAAGCTGGGACATCTAAAAATTATTTCAAGTTTGAAGAGATTTGTCCCTATCCATTTGATCCATCGATCTCGCTTGTTCCTTTCCCAAAGCATTTTGAAATTCCCAAATTTGACAAGTATAAAGGAACTAAGGACCTAAAGAACCACCTTCAAGAGTTCTACTCCCATTGTCAAGAAGTCCTACACAATGACAACTACCTCCTACGACTATTCCCTAGGAGTCTAACGGGGGTGGCTCTTGATTGGTTCATGGCTCTTCCAAAGGGATCAATCTCTTCCTTTGCAAATATTTTAGAAAAATTGGTCACACAATTCTCCTTCAATTTGGAGAAGGATATTGATACCCTAGATCTTTTGAAAGAAAAACAACATGAAGGAGAGACTTTCACAAACTATCTGCAAAGGTGTTGCGCTTTGGATAGTTGCATGAAGTACCCTCTTAGTGAAAAGGACATGGTGATCCTCTTCGTAGCCAAATCCCATCTAGATATGACACATAATCCCAATCTTCATTGTGTCACAACCTTTGCAGAGGTCATAGAAAAAGGTCCTATCATTGAGAGGGTGCTTATTATGAAGGGACAAATCAAAATTTATAATCCCGATAAAGAAAAGTTGTCTGGTGATAAATACCACTACTAGAACAAGAATACGAACACCGTCAATTATGGTGTTACTGACACCAAACATGTCCAGGTAGCTAATACCTCCTAGAGGCCACAATATGTCCCAAGTCAACCATCCGTCTCTAATATTATATCAGTGCCACATGGGGTACCTCGGCTCCTCAACAGTCTAATCAAAATAATCAAGGCAACAATAAACACCAATTCACTCAATTGGGAGAATCCTTAAGTGTCATCTTTAATAGAATCCTTCAAGCTAGTTATCCAATCACATATCCTATGACCAAACCTTTTGACGAGTCTAAGGAAAAGCCTGCCTGGTATAAGGAAAATGACTATTGTGACTTTCACAAGATCAAAGGGCATTCCACAAACAAATGTTAGGGATTGAAATCCTACATCTAGGATCTTATAGATCGGGGTGATATACAAGTGGATACCAACCAGGCCTCATCGTCTAATGCTTAGCTTCAGATATATCAAAATGCCTCCTCAAAACATAATCAGGGTGCTAGTACATCTAATACAAATCTCGGGTCAAGTAACAACAATAATTAGAATAATAGCACCAATAATGTTAGCTATAAGAATGTGCCATATAACTATGATGGCATCGTCATGTGTATTAATTAGTTATAGCCTTGTGTGTCTATAATATGTGTAAAAGGAAAAGACCCACAGTGTACTGTCATGATCCGCCACACTCGCATCACCGTCCTAGGAGATTCCACATCCACCCAACTAGCTCCTGTAAGCTCCTAGTATAATATTATTGATCACCTAGGAAAGACTCCGACCCAAATATCTATTCTATATTTGCTTAAGTATTCTTGGATTCATTAAGAAATCCTAACCAAATATTTACAGGATACCCATGTTCCCAATGATATAGGTCCTACCCAATTCTTAGCCTTGGTAGGACACTTGTCAACCACATAGTAGTTGGGATTTAGTCAAAACGATATGCCTTGCATTGATTCAAAGCATAATTGTCACCTCCATATTGAGGTCCTTGTAGCTCGACATAAAGTGAAAAGGGTCTTGGTAGATAATGGCTCTGCCCTAAACCTTCATACATTAAAGTCCATAAAATAGGTAGGCTACACCCATGCTGACTTAAACAATCAGGTTATACCATCAAGGCATATGACAACGCAGAACACGATTCTGAGGGAACTATTTGTCTTCCAATTCAGGTTGGTCTTGTTGTATAGTACACTACCTACCATGTCCTTGATCTAGACCTTCCATATAATCTTCTTCTTGGTCACCCATGGATCCATGCCATGCAAGCCATTCTGTCCACTTACCATTAGTGCCTGAAGTTTCCATTTAATGGGATGGAAGTAATAATACATGCTGATCCACAACCATTAGAGTATTTTCATGCACTAGAAGCTTCCTTCCCTCAATCTCACAATTTTCTAGGAGTGGAAGTGGGGGAACCTCATGCCTCATCATCCCATCCATATTCCAACACGCTATCCACCACATCGTCCATTCCATATTCCACATTTGACTCCACAATCACCAAGGTCTAGATAATTGAAAAAGGTTGTGGTGAGTATGAAATGCGCATAGCTTTAAATGTGACAACCATGCCACCCTCACCTCATACATATGGCCAACCTTCTCAGTCCACACCAAAGCAAGAAGAGAAGACAATCACCCTGAGTTCTAAGAACGTGGGATCTAGTACTTTCCGATCTCTTGGAACAAGACAAGATACACCAGAGGTCGACATCAATCAATGGATATATCTTGAGGAGCCCGAACCTTCCATGCCCCTTAAGGAATAATTCCAGGAGACATATCCTCATGCTTCCAAGTTAGCCAAAAAATATAATTATCAAGGAGGAGGCCTCGACATAGAAGAACAAGGAAGACAACAACCTATTGACACTCTTGTACAACCAGAATAGTTGGGCTTAGGCTATGGCATAAAACAAAAGAGTCCTACGCCATCAATTAGTACTTCTAATAACATTATTGTGGACAATGGTCTCCTTGGAGATATACCTAAGGAAGAGTCCATCATACTTGCATATGATGATGTGGATCTCTCTTCCATGTTTGATTGCCTATCCATCTTTTCTATCAGCCTTTCCCTTTGCCATCCTGAGCTCATTGACTGGGATCTATGAGGTAGCACACCTATCAACACCTTTCCATTAGTGGATACATATGTGCACCTCATGGGATTACGGGAGGATGAATGCCCTAACCATAAAAATAAGAAGAAACAAAATAAAAAAGGGTCATCTAGTGAAAACCTCTCTGAGGCACTTCTTGACTTAGCAAAATTAAAAATAAAGGGTGTATTCGACAGTGAAAACCTCGACGAGGCATTGGAAGATGGGGACGTTAATCTTGCCCTTGTGGGAGCTCAATTGTTTGAATGATCTTCTATTCTAATCGAAGAAACTCAAGAAGTAAACTTGGGAACCAAGCAAGAGCCTAAGATCACGTATGTAGCCAAATCCTTATCAGAAGAAGAGTAGTATACCATCGTCCATTTGCTCAAAGAGGGAATCATCAATTTTGCATGGACCTATTCAGATATGCTAGGTTTGGATCCTACTTTAGTGGTACACCATTAGGGTGTTCATCCCGATGCTAAACCTGTCAAACAAAAACTAAGAAAGATGCATCCACAAGGGGCTTTGCTTTTCAAGAAAGAGTTGGAGAAACTGATAGAAGTTGGGTTCATAATACCTATTGACTATTCCAACTAGATATCCAACATAGTGCTTGTGGCCAAGTCAAATGGAAACATCAAGATTTGTACAGATTTCTGGTATCTTAATAAATCTTGTCCTAAAGACGACTTCCCCTTGCCAAACATTGAAATTTTGGTTGACTTAACCGCAGGACACGAGATGCTATCCCTCATGGATGGTTTCTTTGGATATAATCACATCAAGATTGCACTAGAAGACCAACATAAAATTGTCTTCACCAATCCTTGGGGCACCTTTTGCTACAATGTCATGCCTTTTTGACTTAAGAATGTGGGGGAAAATTATCAATGTGCCATGAATGTCATCTTCCATGACTTTATTCACATAATAATGGAAGATTTTGTTGATGACCTGTTGGGGAAGTCCAAAACAAGAGAAGAACACCCTATGATCTTGAAGAAATTTTTTGAGTGGTTAGAGCACTACAAAGTACATCTAAATCCAAAGAAATGTGTATTCAAGGTTACATCAGGAAAGCTATTGGCCTTGATCATCTCTAGAAGGGGTATAGAGGTCAATCCAGCTAAAGTCGAAGCAATCATGGAAATTCCCCCATCACGTAATCTCAAGTAGTTAAGAAGCCTTCAAGGGAAGTTATAGTCCATCAGGCGGTTCATAGCTCAAATAGCTAACAAGTTCCAATCATTCAACCATCTCCTATGAAAAGATACCACCTTCAAGTGGGATCTAGAGTGCTAGCTAGGCTTCGACAAAATTAAGGAGTACTTGGCTCATCCACCCATCCTGATGCCTCCTATTCCAAGTAAACCACTTTTGTTGTACATCTCAGCTACTTCGATTGCACTGGGGGCATTATTAGCTCAACATGATGAGTCCTCTAAAGAACACACAATCTACTACATTAGTCGAACATTAGTGGGCTATGAACTCAACTATTCTCCAATGGAAAAAGATTTTCTAGCCATAGTCTTCAATTCACAAAAGCTTCACCATTATATGCTCACTCATCCTGTGAAGCTAATATCAAAAGTTGATCCACTCAAGTATTTGTTATCCATAACTTCTTTGACTGGCCGCATGGCTAAGTGGGTCATGTTACTGAGCGAGTTTGACATAGAGTATGTGGACCGTAAGGTAATCAAGGGACAAGTAATAGCAGATTAGTTGGCAAATGCTCCTTTGGTGGATGCCTATCCCTTGGTAACAAAATTTCTTGATGAAGAAGTCCTCATAGTCACAAAATTAGCTACATGGACAATTTATTTTGATGGTTCATACACACATAATGGAGCTGGTGTAGGTATCTTGTTTGTCAACCCACAAGGTGACTACATCCCAAATTCATTTAGGTTAGCGTTCCCATGCACACACATTATAGCAGAGTATGAAGCTCTTATCAATAGTCTTAGGATCACCATTCAATGGAACATCACTCGTTTGTGAGTCTTTGGCAATTCTCAGTTAATTATCAAACAGGTCAATGATGAGTTTCAGATAAAGGATGATAAGTTGTTACCTTATAAATGCATGGTGGATGACTTTAAGAAATAATTCACCTTCATTCGGTTTGAATAGATCCCTAGAGTTTAGAATAAGGTAGCTGATGCAATGGCTATGATTGGTTCCTTGATTGATATGCCTAAAGATCGAATGGACTATGAGTTCCTTGTTGAAAAAATTTTAATCCCAACATATGATATCATTGAGAGTGAGATGGTGTGCGACATCGTAGGTCTTGAGTCACCCTGGTATCATGACATTTACACCTATCTTCGTGATAACATCTTACCTCCTGACCTTACATGAAATCAACATAAATCCTTCATCCAATGCACCTCCTGCTACACCATCGTGGGAAATACATGCTTTATCATTGTGGGTATGATGGAACATTTCTTAGGTGTTTGAACGAATTAGAAGCCCGCACTGCGTTAACTGATGTACATAGTGGTGTCTGTGGGGCCCATTCTAATGGTATGGCCTTAGCCAAAAGGATTCTCAGAGCGAGTTACTATTGGCCTACAATGGAGCATGACTCTTGTGAATTCATGAAGAAATTCTTACCCTATCAGCAGCATGTGGATTTGATACATGCTCCTGCATAAGATTTGCAACCTATTGTAGCACCATGGCCCTTTTCTTAGTGGGGTTTTGACTTGATCAAAAAGATTTACCCTCCATCCTCCGACGACCACACTTTCATAGTCACCACCACTAAATACTTCACCAAGTGGGTGGAAACAATGCCACTCTCTCAAATTATAAGTATTCAGATATCCAAATTAGTAGTCTTCCATATTCTTTGTAGATATGGAATCCCTTCCACCATCATCACTAACAATGGAAAGCCATTCAAAAACCATTTCATGAAACACCTTTTTGAAACTTATCGTATCTAGCATCGTTGGTCCATGCCCTATTATCCCCAGGGTAATGGTCAAGTGGAGGCAACCAACAAAACACTTATCAAGATCCTTAAAAAGGTGGTCAATAACACTGGTCGAGATTGGAATCTCCATCTCCATCCCACCCTTTGGGCTTACCACACTTCCATCCACACCCCCACTGGTACCACTCCATATTCTATTGTTTATGGTGTTGATGCCATCTTGCCGATCAAAGTTGAGATCCCATCACTTAGAATATCTCTGAAGAACCTCATAAGTGATGAAGACACTCGGGTTGCATGACTCAGTCAATTGAAGCTCTTAGACAAAAAGCGTATCAAGTCCTACAATCATCTTCAAGCATACCAACATCATCTTAGGAGAAGCTACAACAAGAAATTTCATCCTCACCAGTTCAATGTTGGTGACCTAGTCCTCAAGGAGAATCAGTGTACACAACAAGATCAAGACCAGAAAGGAAAGTTTGAGGCAAATTAGCTAGGTCCTTATGTTGTCATAGCTAAATATGGTTATAGGGCATATAGGCTTTCCACACCTAAAGGGGAGCCCCTCGAGGAGCCTATCAACATCATGCACCTAAAGAGGTTTTACACCTACGTGAGCTGGGTTTTCCTATCTTGAAAAATACCAAAAAAAGTAAAAAATTGTCAAAAAATACAAAAAAAATCAAAAAGTCAAAAAAAATCCAAAAAGAAATAGTAAAGAGAAATAATCTTTCCTATGGTGAAAACCGCCCCTAGTAGCGCCTTGGATAAGTACATTTGGTGAAAACTTGGTAATAGGTGCCATTTGTAAAGGGCTTAATCATTATCTACCTTGCATCCTAGGTACTTTATGCTTCTGTCCATCTTATCCTCACATCCTACCTTAGCATCCTATCAACCTAGTCCTTTCATCTGCATTTGCTTATCCATCGCTTGGTATGTCTTGGTTGAGCATTGGACAATTTTCATCGACTATCCACAATATTGAGCTTTTATCTCAATCTAAGCTTGTGTCATCTATCTGTGTTGTCAGTCAGTCTCTCGCCTTCACCTAGGGTCCTTCATCGTGTCAGTCCCCATTAGGTCTCATCCTGTCATGTCATTAATAATGAATCTGACTGCATACGCCTTCATTTGGGTGTAGTCTTCCCTCCCCCGATGGATATCCTCATTAGTTTTTAGTATCTGGAATAGTACAGTTTGCAAATTGATGTGGATCTTCCCCCTGGGGCTATCATCAGTCCTTTGTCTGTCTGGTTTCGTATTTTTTCATTGGTCTTTTTTGAACTACGTTGCCCTTACACTTTCACATAGGCAAGGTCAATCATTTGATTTTCCCCTGTGGCTTTTGTCTGTCCAGAATTTTTCATCCATCTTGGTCTTCATTTTCCTCTTTCTGCTTTTATCCATGGTCTTTTATCGAACTATGAGGGCTCTGTGATTTCACATAGGCAAGGCTAATCTTTGATCAGCCATTGAGTCCCTAGGTCTTTAGGGTGTGTCTGTCTTGTGTTTCATGTTGTGTCATCAAGTATGTCCCTATGTAGCTAGTTCTTCACAAATGAGATCCACTAGTATCATGAGGTTCAATCAGTTTTGAGTATCCTAAGTCATGTCGATCACTTAGTTTAGTCTCCATCTTTGGTCTTAACAAGATGCATACTTCCTACATCAAACCGCATCAATCCCATCCATCTTTTGATCTTGTGGCAAATGACATTTGAAATTGATTACTTTCTTGTGATGCTTTTGACATTTTGGTTTATCATTTGAGCTTCCTATCATACCTTGTCAGGGTTTCCATGATCCATCATATCATGGTGCACTTTGATTGGTAAACATAGTGGCATATCTTGATCTTTTGTTTGTTGTTATCTGCTTGGTTGTCCCGTGTAGTACCCACCAAGATCCCTGCAGTCTTGTGTTACACTGGGGCATCCTTTGTGCTTGTGGTTATCCCAATACTTGGCCCAACCAAATTCATGGTGACTTTGGGGTGTTGGGATATCCCCCTTGTCTGATGTGTTTGTTTCATGTATTAGACACTAATATGCCTTGGTTCCTCATACCCTGGCGTATCGTGTCTTGTGCTATAGCACAAATTAGTGCTCCAAAAATGGAAAATAACATTAGTATTGCATTTCATTTTTCATCCTGTTGCATTGCATTTATCCTCCATCCATCTTGTCCCTAACCTATGACTAGTGATTTTGGTTGTGCAAACATTCATCTTGCATCTCCTTTTCTTATCAGGATGCCTAGGGTTTTGACAGGTGCAGTAGCACACCCACCACCCCTCATTTTCATAATGATTACAGGAAAAGTACTTTCCATAAGCAAAAGATAGCATGATACACCAATAAAGGAGGCCTACCAATAACTTCCATCACTATTCAAGCCCTTATTTACACTCATGCCCGTGCTAATTTAATTCAGATATTAATCCCATCACTTGTGTAGGTGGCATTCATTTTATAACACCGACAATACCAAGGTCATCTCTGCTATCAAATCCCTGGTCTATGACATGCAAAATGAGCAAAGCAACTGAGAGTGATACATAACTACAAAGAAACACATGTTTGTCATAGAAATAGGTGAATCCAATCATTCACTAATCTTGATTGATGTCATATTAAAGTATAATTTGATCTCAAATGGCTCCGATTTCATCTCATCTAGCATGGTCTGTTCATTGCATTACATTTCGTCCCATGTGCATTTATCATATCATGTTCATTTAAAGTTCTTTAGATTAATCTTAGTTGGTTATTCTAAGCATCTTATGTTCATTTTCTTATCAATTCATTGCATTAACATTTTTCATATTAGTCCAACTCATTACATACATCACATTGCATTACATTTTTCATATTATTCTATCACATTGCATTCTTGTAACATACATCAAATCATAATAAAAGAAAATTGATTGTACAGTGTACAACATAGATGTCTATCTACTCTGGGCTGATTGACATTTTTTGATCACATTTGCTGATTATTTCATACATACATCACCACCTACATCACAAATCATTAGGCTCGTGTCCATAACATATAACATCATAAATCATTCATCACATCCTACATCACAAAGTGTTAGGCATAATGCATTTCATCCATGTCATCCGCATAGGTATAATTATAACTCATCATAAACATATGCAACATCATAATCATCATCATAATCCATTAATAAAATACATACATACACATGTGCATACATAAACATCCATCACATAAACACCACATAGTGTCGATAAGGGCTATCACATATC
Organism: Sequoia sempervirens; assembly: GCA_007258455.2. Taxonomy (NCBI): domain Eukaryota; kingdom Viridiplantae; phylum Streptophyta; class Pinopsida; order Cupressales; family Cupressaceae; genus Sequoia; species Sequoia sempervirens. The sequence continues at coordinate 26,680 of VDFB02262428.1, forward strand.
ATATAAATATCAAAATATCATGTCCATCCCAAGGTCAATAATAAAGTCCATCATATACATGTCCATCATATACATCGATAATCATTGAATAAGATACAAATATAGGGATTTGAATCAAATGTAGAGACTACATCAATGACCAAAATGATCCATATCTGATCTGCATTGTGAGACCTATAGTCTCTCCCCTTGTGTACTACCCATCCACCCTACACCTGTAAAAATATATATCCTATCCTCTCTCCTCTGTCCACACTACCCTGAGTTGTCAACATCTGACCTTTGCTGAGAATTTGGCACTGGTCCTTTGCATGGGGGAGTCTCTCGATAGTTGTTGTACCCTCGTGTATGTGTCCCTAATGACTGCAATAGTGCTAACATCTATGGTACTGCTCAAACATAGGGAGGTACATGACGTGCGGGATCTGGAACCTCTCTGAAGTAAGCCACCATGTAGTAACTGGAATCTTTCATGTACTTGTCCCTCTCCGCTGCTTGTATCTTGACCATGTCTTACTCCACCCTATACTTGTCTTGTAATTTGGTTAGGTGCCTGCTCTCTTGATCACATGCATCTTGTGCCATCCTTAGCTGGTCTATCTTTTCCTGCATCCATGACATCTAATCTACAGTCACATCCCTCTCATCCTACAAGGCATGTACCTCTGCCTCTGCTACATTCCTGTCATCTTGCACAGTCTGCATTTGTGCCATCACTGCCTCTACTCTCTCTAGTAGTAATCCTGTGTCCCCGACTTTCATCTCCACACACTCTACTCTATCTTGGAGCTCATCTCCCTCCCTCCTTAGCTTGATCCTCTCCCTTTGCATTGCTACTAGCTATCTCTGAACATCATCCCTCTTTGCTAGTGCCTCTAGTAACTGCCACCTTACATCATCTATTAGGGCCTTATAATCCCTCTCCCTCTCTGTCTGCAACTTGTCCACCTCAGCCTACAACCTATCCCTATTTTCCTCCAATTCCTTGAGCCCGTGCTCTATGATCCATAATCTCACTAGAGCTCCTGTCAATAGTATGATTGGATCCTCTAAAGGTGGACATACATATGGTACTATCGCTAGTGGCTGTACCTCTGTGGCATCCTCCTCCATCACCTCCCCCTATCCTCTCGCCTGCTAGTCTCCTATCTCCCCCTCTACCTCAATCTCTTTGTCTCCACCCCTCCTCTATAGGTTGCTTCTCCTCCTGACTCTCCTCCATCTAGCCAATCTCACCTCGTCCTTTGAGCAATAGCCTAGTGCCCCTACGATCGGGTGTACTATCATAATTTGCCTTGGCCTGTGCTGTGCCCACCATGCAGAGTATTGCACTGTCGTCCCTGCATCCACCTCCCCTCTTCTCCCAAGATATGGCACCAGCTGCAAATCCTACCACATCTACTGTGCAAAATATCTAGTGATTTGATCACCCCACAATTGCTCCCAAGTAATATGCCGAAACCTCTGAGGCCCTGGAGGGGTATTTCGCTATACCCCAAACTACCTCATCACCCTGTCTGACCTGTGAAGCTCAACAATGTGTGAATCTCAGCCGATCAAGTAGCATACTATGAAGAAGTAGCCCTTGTGCCTCCTCTCATCCTATCTCCAGCCCAAAAATCATTGATGCTAGTATAGTCTCCATATAATTTGATCTTCCTATAGATCATCCAACCTCCTCTTCCATCCCTCCAAGTCACTAACATCAAGGTAGCTCAGCCACCACCCGTACTTTGTACCATACCAGTATGCTACTAGTAGTGTATCATCCTGTGCCCCCGTTGTCAGAATCCCCAACCTCGCCACACTAATGTGCTCCCAGGCCCATACTTGGAGTAGTGTCACATGTGTAATGCTAAGGGCCCTCCTATAGTAGACCACATGCATATCCCAATATAAATGAGCTAGCACACATGCACCCCATGCAAAATCTCCCTCCATCCTCTCCAAAATTTGCTAAACAACCTCAATAATTTGGAGGCTATAAAACCACTCACTCCTATCTGGTAATAAAATCCTACTGATCAGCTCGCAAAGGTACAGTGGCAGTGCAATCATCCCCAATCCTAGACACCCGTACAAGTCTAACTCTGCCTCCTAGATAGGGAGATCTACCCATCTAAAGATCTCTCGTAGGCTCCTATCTCAATCTCTCCCCTGGCTCTGTGTCTAGCTAACCAACCACCCTCTGATGGGTAGTCGCAGTATCCTCCATACGTTCTCCAGGGTCACGATCATCTTCCCCATCAGGAGATGAAAGGTCGATGTCTTTGAGCTCCATCGCTCCATCATTTCCATTAGCAATGTTCGATGTGCTTTGATGTTGGGATATCCCAACATGTGAAGCAACCTCGCCTGTGCCAATGTCGTGTGGTCGTGGGCATTCATCACCTCGATTGCCACCTCTAAAACCGCTGAGTGTCTCTTGCGCGTCCGTAGCATCTCGATGTTCTACATACACACAAAATTTTTTGTCAGCGTTTCCTCAATTTCATTCTCTTTTTCCCTCATTTCCTCCCCTACCCTGAGTTTTTAGCGAATTCACCTCTGTGTTGGTAAAATTCGTCCCCTTTTTCGGTCTCTTAGAAAATTCACCCTTTTTCAAGGCGAATTTTCCTTTTTTCTCTATCCCAGCAAATTCACCCTTTTAAAGGAAAATTCACCTTTTTTTCCACCCCTAGCCAATTTTCCTCTTGCTTAGGTGAAATCTCCTTTTTTTCATTTCCTAGAAAATTTTCCTCTTCCTTAGGCGAATTTTCATTTTTCTACTTTTCCCGGCAAACTTGCCTTTTGTTTAGGAAAATTCGCCTTTTTTGCTTTCTCGATAAATTCACCCAAATTTTGGAAAATTTCCCTTGCTTTTGGACCACCCATGAATTTACCTTCCTTACAGGCTAATTCACCCCTCCCTCTTTTGCCTGCATCTCGATTCACCTTTCTCGGTGCAATCGCCCTTTTTTTTTTTTCTCTTTTTGTGCAAATTCGCCTTTCTTGTAGAAGAGGCAAATTCACCCTTCCTTTTGATCGGTGAGCTCACCCCTGCATAAAGTGACTTCACCTACTTCCTTCACCCCCCTTTGATCAAGCAACTTTGCTATTTCCTTGGTTAGCAAATTTTCCTCTCTCATCGCCTGTGCCCCTAGAAGGGCGAATTTGATGTATGGTGAATTCACCCCTATTAGAGGAGATTTTGCCTCTATTGCCACCCATGACCATGGATGGGCGACTTCGCCATACGAATGGGTGAATTCACCCATCCGCCGTGGCTCTCTTTCCCCTTTCCCTGAAATCCTAACTCTTTAATGCATTAAAAAATTGACTCTTACTTGGTAGGGTAACACGTGCTTGTATTAGAACAGGCGTACCTGCTCACCTCGGTGTATGATCTCATCATCTACAAATCCCTCATCATCACTTCTGTCAACCATCCTCATCACTCACTTCCTTTCTCTCTCTTTTGTTGAGTCAACTTCCAAGTGTGAAAATGGTGAATAGTAATTTCTAAAATTACTATTTATAACTTTCCCCTCCTTTTTTAACTTTTTAAGTTTTGGGTAAATTTTCCCCTTTATTTAACCTCTTTTTAATTCATTTAATCCCCTTTCTTCTGCGAGAAACCATTTGCACCCCGTTTGTCCATTTTCCTTCGTTCAAAATCCATTCTTCATGGTTTTTCATGCTCTATCGTGTGGTACCCTCCATTTCTTCATATCGAGAAGTCGCCTGGGGACCCTTTTTCTTCCCCATCCGCCCTCTCAAGGGGGCATACCCTATTATTTTCCTCCATTCCTCCATCTTCTCCACTTCCTTGCAAGATTGAGGCATCTCCCTTTCTTTTTCCATGATTGGAAAACCTACACAACTTCTCCCACACCGGGGCATCACTTTCTAGTCCTTTTTCTATCAAGTCAGCTACATTTTATTTTTCTTCGAAACATTGTTATTCTAACATTATTTTGAAGAGGGGAAAAATGTAGACATCCAAATTTGACCACCTTGATATGGTCAAATTCATCCCCTTTATTCTTCTATCCCGCATCCCTCATTTGCATTAATTAAATAATTTATTATTTAATTAATTTTCCTCTTTTTCTAATGTTCCTAAGGTATTTAATTAAATAATTAAATACTTTATCCTTTGTCCCCTTCTCTAAATTAAATAAATACTTTAATCTATTTAATTTAGTCATTTGGCTTTATGAATTTAAATTAATTTTAAATTCACCTTGTTCTCTCTCCTTGTCCCATCGTCCATAATTCCTTTTTAATCTAGATTAATTTAATTAATCCATGATTAAGATGTGCACACCCCTAATAAGGATTAGTGTCACATCCTCCATAATTCTCCACTTGCTCTTAATCCTTCATTAGCCTGCTTAATCCCTTATTTGCACAACCATAATTAGTTGATTAGGTTAACCTAATCCTTATGCTATTTATGGCATACCCCCAAGTCAACTTTCATTAATTGATTTCTCCTTTTGGAGAAGGCAACCCATTTCCCCATGTGAATTTAAAATTCACATTTATTCTCCCCATGTCCTTTAAGGAATTTTTAATTCCTCTCCTCTTCCCTATGTGGATATTTGAGGAATTTTAAATTCGTCAAACATCACATCACCCATATTGAGATAAGGACCTCCTTTATGAGGAGATCTTGTCCCAATCCCTAGGTACCATAAGGTACCTCCACCTCACCTAAAATCCTCTAATTTTTGGTACCATGGCAAGAGGTGAGGGCTTGTGAGTTCTCAACTCACCCTAGCCCTTGATCTTGTCCATGGTGGCCTCATCCTAGCCCTTCATTTCTTAGAGGAATTTCCCCTAAAATTAGAGGATTTTTCCCTCATTTTCATCATGCAACAAACACACAAGTTCACACTCAAAAAATATCAAGCATCCAAGCCAAGCCATAACCTCCATTGTTGCAGCTTCATTTGCATCCATATTGTGCATCTATCCAAATACGCACTTGTGTCATTGCATTCCCCATCTCATCCCCATCATTTTGAATTAGGTTTTATGCTATTTTCCATCCAAAGGAGCACACAATCAAATGAATCAACAGGGCCAACCAACTCATCAACTTGGCTAAGGTAACATACTTCCTTTTGTATTTCATTTTGTTCAAGTTCAACTAGGCTAATCATTGAGGTGTTGTTTGTATTTTCCCTTGTTTGCATTCCCTTTTGTTTTTCATTTTAGACTAGGATTTACACCTACACACAAAAGGTATTGCTGATTTGTGTCAGTTATTGTTGACTATTCTCCTAGTTGCGTGTTCTTATTCTTCAACATCTCTATCTACTCAAATTTGTGGTCATTGTCAGATTTTTGCATTCCAGGGCACTTCAGATTTTGAACCTTCCTTTTGAAAACTTGTTTTTTGTACCTCTATTCTGTCAAAATTTTTCTTGAAGTTTTGGTGCATAATGGCCAAAAGTCCTACAGATCCTGTGAAATCTTCTACCTAGTACATTGATTTAGGTGCTTCTCGACTCTTCACTCATCACTGGGATTGGTTCGTTGAGTATACACCTTTTCGAGATTCTATTATTTTTGGAGGAGGCAAGGAGTATACTGTTGTTGGAAAGGGCAACACACATATTCACTCTGGAGGGAGAAATTTAATATTTCTCAATGTATAATTCATACTTGGCATGGAGTTGAACCTTCTTTCTGTCAGTCAGATTATGAAACACTCTCCTTAGTTGGATATCATTTTCAACAATCACACTTGCAACATTGTTGACATACACACACACACCACAATTGTTCAGGGAATTAAGGATCATCTTATTTATAGACTCATTGACTCTGGTGATTCTCAAGAGCAGACTATGGCAACCAGGAGTACATCCATCAACAGTCTCTGGCATAAGTGTTATGGGCACCTGAACATACAATATCTCTCTTAGTTAGCTCATGATGATTTGGTTGGTGGCCTCCCTGCCATTCAAACTCAGAATCATGGAGTATGCCAGGCTTGTTAGGTTGGAAAGCAACACCAAACTCCCTTCTCGGATGGTGAATCTTGGTGAGCTTCCAAGGTATTGTAGTTGGTTCACGTTGATTTATGTGGTCCAATGAATACTCCTTTAGTTACTGGTTGCAAGTATTTTCTATTATTTGTTAATGATTTCGATAGAAAAATGTGGGCGTATTTTAAAAAATAAAAATCAGATGTGTTTGCTATATTTTAGAAGTATAAGGCCTTGGTTGAAAAAGAGTCTGGTTCTCCAATTATTACTCTTAGGTCTGATAATGGGGGGGAATTGTGTTATTCTAATTTCTCCACATTCTGTGCTAGACATGGAATTAAGCGCCAACTCACCACACCATACACCCCATAGTAGAATGGTGTTGTTGAACATAGAAACCACACCATCACTGAAATGGATCATTCTATGTTGGAGCATAGACATGTTCCTAAGAAATACTAGGATGAAGCAATTTATATTTTTGTTTATCTTCTGAAATGATCTCCAACTCATGTGGTTAAGAAGATGACTCCTGAAGAAGCCCGGTTTGGATGCAAGCCTAAAATCAACCACTTGAAAGTTTTTGGCTCTATAGCTCATGTTTAGATTCTAGATGCCAAGTGCACTAAGTTGGATTCCAAAATCCAAAAACTCATGTTCACTAGCTCTAGTGAGAATCATAAAGCATACAGGTTGATTGTTGTAGACACAAATCATTTCATCTTCAATCATGATGTTGTGGTTGATGAAGCTACTGGGCCTTTCTTTCAGTCTTCTACTTCTATTTATCCTGAGGATCATCCTCTGATAGCTTCAAAATTGGGTTTTTTCCTTCCCCTGAGTTCACATGATGGAAGGAATTCTGTAGTTGAGCAACTACCTTAGCAAAATATTCCACCACCTGCCCCTCCTTAGGACAATCTAGATCCCGATCCAATTGAATCTATTCCAGTAGATCTAGTTGATGTTGTTCCTCCTGATTCACATATTGGTACTTCTACTCTCTGGCCTAAATGGTATGCTAAAACCATTAGTGATCTTCATAATGATGAATTGATCAAGGGTAGAATTGCTCAAAAAAAGAGAAAGCAAAAGACCACTGTTAACTTTTCTCTCATGGCCAATTTGCATAGCATCTCTAAGCCTCAAACATATTCTGAGGCTAAAGGCATACCTGAGTGGGAATAGGCTAAGGAAGCTAAACATCATAGAATTTTGAAGAACAATACTTGGGTGCTTTATGATCCTCCACCTAGGAAGAAGCCCATTGGCTACAAATGGGTGTATAAGGTCAAATACAAGGTTAACAGAACCCTCGACACATATAAGGCTACACTAGTAGCCAAAGGGTTCTCATAGATAAAGGGTATTGACTATGAGGAGACCTTTTCTCCTACAACCAAAATGAGTACTATTTGTCTTGTCCTCGCTACAACAACCCAGTTTGGTTGGAAAGTCCATTAGATAGATGTCAAGAGTGTGTTTCTGAATGGTGATCTTCAGGAAAAATTCTATATGAATCAGCCTCCCAATTTAAAGGTTCTTGGTAAAGAAAATCATTTTTGCAGACTTGTGAAAGCACTTTATGGCCTTAAACAGGCTCCATGGGCATGGTAGATGAAAATTGATAAGTACCTTACTGATCATGGTTTTTAGAGGATCCCTTCTGATTCAAATTTTTATGTCAAACATTTTGGTGATGATATTCTTGTACTGGTTGTCTATGTTGATGAACTTATCATTACTGGTAGCTCAAAAGATTTGATTGAGGAGATAAACACAATCTCAATCAATCCTTTGACATGATAGGTTTGGGAATTCTTCATTACTGTCTCGGTGTTGAGGTTTGGTAGACAATAGACAACATCTCCATATCTTAGTCTAAGCATGCTCATAGTTTTCTTGATAAGTTCAGGATGAGTGACTGCAAACCCGTATCAATACCTATGGAGAAAGGGCTCAAACTATCAACAAAATTATATTCACGTGTGGAAAATAAATCAACATTCAGACAACTAGTAGGACACCTCATCTATCTCACTGCTACTAGACCTGATCTCAATTTTGCAATGAACTACATCTATCACTTCATGAAAACCCCTAAAGCAGAACATTGGGTTGCAGCGAAGCATGTGCTGTGATATGTGAAAGGAACTTCTAGCTTTGTCATTCTCTATGGAAGGTGCAAATATCCTAAGCTGATTGGTCATACAGACTCAAATTGGGTAGGTTATGTGGATGAAAAAAAGTCTATTTTAGGGTATGTATTCAGTTTGGGTACAGGTGCAGTCACATGGACCAAGAAGAAGTAGTAGGTAGTGGCTCTTTCCTTGACTGAAGTTGAATATCAAGGAACTATTAAAGCATCTTGTGAGGTAGTTTGGCTTTGAAGGGTGCTTTCAGACATGCAAATGTCTCAAGTAGGTCCTCCCTTGTATTATAACAATCAAGGGGTGCTTAAACTTTCCAAAAACCCAATCTTCCATGAAAGGACAAAGCATGTTGAACTTCACTGTCATTTCATTCACCAACTTGTTGAAGATGGATTAGTAGTCTTGCAGTGTGTTCCAAAAGAGGATCAAACTGTCGATATTCTCATCGTCTCTTAGCCCAGATAACTTTGTCAAATTCAGGGGGCATCTTGGTGTAGTTGATAGATTGAGCATTAAGAGAGGGTATTAAAATTAGTAATTACGTTATTAGTGCTCAATCACTTGTAAATATTGCAATGCATTTTAGTTTCATTTAGATTAGTTTCTATTTTGGTTATTTTCCAATGTTTCCTTTTCCTCCACCTTTGATTGTGGAAACATTATTTTTGTAATCTATAAATGAAGCATTTGCTTCCTATAAATAATGTCACAATATTTGAAATCTCCATTCAAGGCTCTTTGTGACAGATAGTTGTTCACTAAGTCATGTTTTATTGGTGCACTGATGTGGCATCACATGATTTATTGCTTTTTAGGTCTAACAAATACATTTCATTCAATTATGGGTATTCATCACCAACACTAACAACATTAAAGTCACAAATGTTGGTCCAATATTATTGAAAATATTGGACATTAGATCAACAAATGCTATAACAACTATTGGAACATGCTATGGGTCCTCTCCCCTATCTAAGCTCCCTATTTAGAAGTTAAAGAGGATTACATACTAGCCAAACAAGAGGATGCTCCAAGGGGTTAAATTTCATGGCTGCATGATATCCTTGCATTTAATAAAAATATGGGTGGTGTAAACATATATTTTTAGAATTTATGTAAAATTAAGTTTTAAATATAGGATGAAAATAATTAAATTAGTTAGTGATATCAAGCTTTCACAATTCATAATTGTTGATAAAAATTGTTTATGGATTCAATTGTGTTAGAGTTTTTACATAAAAAACTCCAACACAATTGAATCCAAAAATAATTTTTATGAACACTTTAAATTAGGTTAAGTCCAAACAATAATAAATTAACAAGTCATTAAGGAATGGTATTGTTATCAATAGGCTCCCAACCAATAAGAGCACCCTCCTCGTCTTGGTCTTCATATATAGGTTGTTGAGCACAATTAAGAGAAATAACTAGCTCTAAGCATGGGAACTTGCTAGAGTCCAACCAACTAAGAGCACCATACCCATAAGAAGAGGTGAAAGGTGGCCAAGAATGTTGATACCACCTGCAAGCTACATGATCCTTGGAGCCTTATGATTGAGAGCCTTGATATTGAGATCCTTGAGATTGAGATCCTTTATTTCTTATGGAAAATTAATTATTACCACACCTACACCTATGAGGTGGGGAGGAGGTAGGACCTAGAACTATGGAAATTGTATACGGAGCATTACCCCAATTATATAAGAACTCTTATAGATGCACAACTTCAAGTGAAACCTTGCAAGATTGTACCTAGATCAACGTAAGCACATTAAAACAAATCATAGCTTTAGTGTAAAAATAAAAGTGAATATAAACCGAATAACTTGAAAAGAGATCTTAATTTCTATCTTCCAAATGTTCAATATAAATTTCCACCCTAAAAGCATGTCAAATATTTGCAAATTTGAATTGAGATAGGGCCAATCGCCTAACAAAACCATGTGTCATGAGCAGGGATCAAGTTGAAAAGGCTTGAAGAAGTCATGTATCCAAATCCAATCTTCTTGAGCTTTGGTGTAGAACCAAAAAAATGTTTGAGAGTATTGAATTATCCATAGAAAGGACAATGGAGGCTGAGAACTCCTAGATGAGACAAGAAAGGACCAAATGAAATATTAATAAAGAATGCATCACATGAAACGAGTCATATTAGGATCAAGAATGACCATCAAAATAATCTAAAACTATTGATGCTAAGTGTTGGGAGAAAATTGGAGGTGCTAATGGTGGTTTAAATGGCCCACCATTGGGAGATGGTGTAAGCCATGAGTATCACTTGTAGGGTTTGCAATTGCAAAATGGTGTTTCAAGGTACCATTTCCAATCTTTCCATGAAGGCTTAAAGGAACTAACCCCAATTTTGTGAGCCATATGGGGAGGGATGACATCAATAAAAGTGAGGATAAGAAAATGGACATGATGAATGCATAATTTTTTTTTTTTTACTCCAAATCACCTTCAAACTCCATGATTGAGCTAGAATAGGATGCACCCAAATTCATTTGATATGCTCTTAATAGATAGAATGTGGTTGCTTATCAAACCAACAACATGATCATAGGATCAAAGATGATTCAATAAAAAATTGGACAGCATAATAGTAGCATGAGAGAAGATTCTTGCAAATGGGATGAGAGGCCTCTAACTTATAAAATTTCCATGAAGGAAATCAAGGGCCAAGATAGATTGTTTAATGGATGGCTAAGATTGAATGAGGATTAGGTTTTTGGATCAAAGTTTATAGGCATGTGACAAGTGTCACACGAGGGATAAGGGCTAGGTTTAAGATGTGTATTAGGGCAACATCTTTATGTGAATGGATGGGATTGAGAGTTGTGATATTAAATGAAGGGATGAAATGGAAATTTAGTTTGACTTTTGGGTAGGTGTCTAGGTTCAACGAATATAGACAAGGAGTTAGTTAGATGCGTGAAGGGGACATTTGTCATATGAGGACAAATTTAGATTGTGATCCATGCGAATGAATATAATGGATAGGATTAAATGGATAAGGATCAAGGGATAAAGTCAAATTAAATATTAGAAGAAAAGGTAATGAGAATTAATTAGCCTTAATTAATTAATAATTAATTTAGTTAGAGGATTTTGGGATAAAAGAAATAAAAAAATTAATTAAATAAATAATGAATATTTATATAATTAATTGGCTAGGACAAGGTGGGATTAAGGTGATGGGTAAATTAAATAAATAAATAAATATTATTTATTTAATTAATGGCTTAGGATAGGCTAAAATTGGGTTTGATTGGGTAATGTTAGATTTTAGGTGTCTACAAATAGTCTATAAGGTCTCTTGATCTTGATTGGATAACCAAAATTTCAACTTGGCCTCAAGCTAAGATAGAAAATTCTTGGTAGCTCTATCAAGGAGATCTAATAGAGTTATAATCCCTTTATTAAATAATTCTATATTCCTTTGTTAAAATAATTTTAAAGCACAAACTCAAGGGGATTTGGCAATACGAATATCTTGAATAGATAGAACTAGATACCACAAAATAGATTGTTGGTTAATAGAAAGGTCATTACATAATTAATTGCTAGCCCAAGGAATCTAGGGTTTGATGGACTCCTAGGCCTTCTAGATGATATTAATAAAAAATGTGCCTTATATCTAGATAGGATCCCTTATGGAATTGAGGATATTGTAGATTCCAAGTCCTTTCCAAGTTGGTTGCCTAGTAGAAAATCCTAATGAAATACAATACCTAATGAGAAGTTTCTAGGCATTGCTCCCTTCTAGAGCTCTAATAATACATTTAGTATAAAGAATAATGCCTTGATGATGGATTGAGATTAATCATAAACCAAAAGCATCATGAGGGAGATAATGAACTCCAAAGCATCATGATGTTATATTTTATTTCTATTAGTAGAGTCCTAAAGAAAGTTCCTAAGGAAATTCTCAACTTTTAAATAAGAGGCCTTAGAAAGGACCCAACAAGAGGAGTAATATGCATGAGTGGCAACCAAAATTTTAAAGAACGCCTAGAATTTTCTAGCTAGAGAAAGAGTCTTAATGATATAATAGCTCAAATATTTTTTAATTAAAGAAAAGGGAATATTAAGAAATAAGAAAACTTCCCCATTATCAACCAATTGCTAAAAATATAGAAACCACTCATAAAATTACATCTATCAACAAAAATAAATCTTTTTCATACCCATAAACTATTTTGTAATTTGATTATCTTTCTAGATAACAAACAATACATTATTATATTGATCTATCAAACACATCATCAACAATCCAAAAGATCATCAACCAAATCTTATTTAGTATCTAACTTCTACATTATTACAGCTATCTCCAAAACCAAGCAATTCATGCACACAAGTTTCAACCTATAAGGAGAAAAGGAGTAGAAGAGAAAATTATATAGCCCCCTAATCTAGAGGGTCTTCTTACATTTTTTACAACCAACCTTTTGTACTAGAAAAGATAATTTGACCTAATTTAGCTCCAAGTCTTCATCACAACACACTAGGAAATTAAATTAAACTTATCAAGAAATCTCTGTCTTTAAAATATTTACTAGTTTAATTATTGAATTGTGGAATTGAAACACATTCTTGTTTAATCTATGGAAGTGCCCAAGTTAGCAATTAAAAAATCTTATGCATGGTTCTTAATTCCATTTATGTTGTTCAGCAAATACATCCATGTAGCCAAGGACAAAAGCATGGTGTAATTCAAGAATTAAGCCATGTTGATCATGCTCCTCCTTCCTAATGATTGATTTTGTTTAAAAAAAATTGTTGCCCTAATTCCCACACTAGATGTAGCATCCAAATCCTTGTCAATTTCCCATATCCTCATCACCCATAGCCTTAGGTTTGAGTTAGAAATTTCATTTTCTATATATGCTAAAAATACCTTCTAACATATATTTTTTTCTCACCCTCCTTTCACTTCTTCTCATCAAGGCCTACCTTTCCCTCCTTCTTAGAAATTCTTCCTTTTCCTCTTCTAGATGCCCTATGCCACTAAAAAATCTAGGAAAATACCCTCAAACCCCAAACTAGTTTCTTCACATAGCAACTACCTCCAAATCCTTCTTATCTTGCTATCATTATATCACTTTATGAAATATAATGATATCATCCATCAACATATTTGGTACTAATCACTTTGATATTTTAATTTAGGTTGTTAGACCCATCCTCTACATGTCATCTCACATGCTCAAATACCTTGTCACCCTAGCTTATACTTCACCATTCTATCAACCAACCTTTTATTAAGCTAGGCGAAGAGATATTTTACTTATTTAAGATATATTTATTTATTTCAGAGTTATTTTATTTTACTTTAAAACTATTTTTTATTTACTACATGTTGGTGTAATTAATTATTTAATTACACTTACATAAGTTTATTAGGAATTTAATTATATTCCTAGATATCATTTACTAGGTGATAGGTTCACATGCTAGCTTAGGATATAAGATTCCTTTTAGAATGATGAGTTTTCTTTTCTAGAAGTCTTATCTTATCTAGCATCATTTTCTAGGTAGTTAGTTAGTTTTCACATGTCATAAGATTATGGCACATGCCAACATCATTGTAACTATGGGAAATTTCTAGGTTAGCAGATTAGTAGCTAAATAAATCAAAACCCAAAGTAATAATGAAGCACAAAGGAGGAAAACATGAAAAAAAAAGAGAGATATCACCTTGAGTCTTCAACCTCCATGATTGACCTCCATTATACCTTCTCTATTTGCTACAATATGAAGTTTTCCCTCATATTTTGTGTGAGCAATATATGACAATGCCAAGACCAAAGCAAATGTTGAAGGATTTGATGTAAAATGCAACACTATGCAACTATGAAACTAGTAATGCAACTCTAAACTATGACTAAAGTATGCCAAAATGCCAAGAATGATGAAGTATGACTAAGACAAGAGCTAAAATGACAAGATTGCAAGATGATAACAAGATTGCATGAGATGTCAAAATGAGACCAAAATTACATTTTATGCAGCTTCTGTTTTACTGGTTTGGTAGCTAGAAGTAGTGGAAAATGATGTAAGACCAATTCTGGATCTAACCCAGGCATATCGGCACAGGACCATGCAAAATTAATCTTACGCTCTGAAAAGAATTTGTGGAATTTAGGTTTCTCTTCTTCTATCAAGGATGCCACAAAGAGGAAAATTTTAGGATCTTCTGTTGTAGATATGTTGACTTCCATGGTGTCCTCTATGAGCATTGCTAATCTCTTCCGAGTCACGAGAAGAAAGTCCAATCCTCCATATTTGGGCAGCTCGGAGAGGTTTTCACCCGCAAATATGTCCTTTATTTTTACATTTTTATCGTCAGAAGGTGCCTTTTGATTTTCACCTAAAGACATGTCATTTTTTGTTTTATTTTTATTTTTCATTTTACGACTAGAGGATGGAGCAGTATCCTCAAAGTAAGCTGCAAAATAGAGGTCTATGGAAAACCCAACTTTGTGATCTCCACTTGGTATTCCTTCATGTAGTCCCATGAATTTTGCAATGGCCTCATTGTTCTGAAATATGTCCATAACTAGCGGCCCTTGTTGATCCCAATCAATTAGTTGCGGGTAAACTAAGGAGATACCATCATTAGTATTGGTGAATGGTGGGGAGTATGTGGAAAGTGTAGACACCTAAAAATGACCTAGGCCTGCAAGCTTCATTTTTACCACTTTCGTCCTAGCATAATTAAGCTATTTAATTATGTCCTTGGCCCACATTCGACTATTGATTAAATAATTCATAATTATTTAATTAATTCATGTCATTTGTTCCTCCTTGATTATTAAATAAATAAATATTATTTATTTATTTAATACATCACTAATTATCTAAAGTCTTCCTTTGATTAAATAAATTTCATAATTTATTTAATTTCCCTTTACCATTTATGTCTTCTTGATTAATTAAATAAATTTTATTTATTTAATTACGTCACTAATTAAGTCCCCTTCTTCTAAAAAATTAAATAAATTCTTATTTATTTAATTCTGTCCATTTTCCACTATAATTAAATAATTTATTTAATTATTTAATTATTCATTAGCTTTTTCTCCCATTAAAATTAAATAAATTTGATTTATTTAATTTAGCCATTCTCTTGAATTTTGAATTAAAATCATTATTTAATTTCAAAATAATTCTTTTATCACATTCCTCCATAATTAAATAATATCTTTATTATTTAATTACTTGCTAGTTATCTGGAGTAAATAAATCTTATTATTTAATTTCTCCAGCAACCTCTTTGTCCGTGCCAGCCTTATCTTCCAATTTAATTCTTGACTTTTGACTTCTCATTTATTTTCGACCGTTGATTGAATTATTTCATAATTCAATCTCCACCCTTCATCCTTACCTGTTGCCCTAATTTTGACCTAACCCTAATGCACACAGCAATATTCAATCTTAAGCATTGATCTTAGGGTTCCTGTCATCTTTTCATCCTGGCCACACGTTCAAAATTGCAATTTTTATAAAAGGGCAATTTTGACCTCATTTGGCTCTCAGTCTTTAGCTCATTTTGACTTCTTGCATTCTTAGTCTATGTCAACTTGCTGTCAACTTAGGTCATAGTCACTAACAGTCATAGCCATTTTAGCTCATTGTAGGGTTATTTTTATTTTTCTGCAAATCCTTCAACACTTGCATAGGGCTTAGTCTTTAGTCATAGTTGCTCATAAATCTGAGGGCATTGTTATTTATCTGCAAGCTAGGAGGTGTAACAGAGGTTAATCATGGAAGGTGGAGACATAGGGTAACACTATCCCTTTTGTCTTCACCTCACTTCCATTGTGCTTTGTTATTTTCATAGGAATTTTGATTGTTATTGTGCTAACCCACTCAATAATAAATCTGAGATTTTCTATTGATTACATTGGTGAACCTGACATATTTTAACACATTTTGAGAAATCTTGGAGTTGGATCTTTTTTTATTGCAGGTTTTGTTAGCTTTTTGTTGCAGGTTTGGCATCATTTTTGGACAAAACCCTAGTTTCCAAGGATTCGACCATATATTTCACACGGCTTCGTATTTTCTCACAATTTTTTTTCTGTAGGTCGAAGACACTATCAAGAGCTCTCATTCCAAAAATAAGATTTTTTGGATCTATTTTTCATTTTTTATAATTATTTTTCTGTTTTTAATAAAAAATTAATTTCGGGAGTAAATAATCGAATGTTTCAGATATGTTTACATTTCTGGAAATCTCTTTTAATTTTAACAGGGGTCTACTCTTTAGTTTTTAAATTTTTATGTGCAATTATTAGTCAAAAAATAGATTTTTTGAAATTAGGGTTTAAAACAAATTTTCTTAGATCTCACTCACGGTTATAGATATACTCACAAATTTTTTTTTGAAGATTTGGAATGACATCAGACGCCTCCAGTAAAAAAATAAGAATTTTTAGAGCTATTTTGTATTTCTTATAATTTTTTTATGATTTTTAATAGAAAATTAATATTGGGCGCACAATAGGGAATTTTTCTAACTTCTTTACATTTCTGGAAAGCTCTCCAAAAAATAATATCAGTCTCTTCTTTGATTTTGTATTTTTCAGATCAATAATGTCTTCAAATAATCGAATCTAATTCGGCTATGTGAACAATATGTATCTGAAATTGCAATTTTCTAATGAGTTTATTTTTTTTCATGGCTGCATTATGATATTATTTCTTTTGATTTTGTAGGGTGATCATAAGGAGTTTTAGTGGCAGAAATATCATTCATACACAACAAATTGGAAAGCGAATAATCAGGTGCACATATCCCATCTTCCATTTCTTAATCTTGTTTGTCACACATTTCAATTTGGGGCATAAAATTAATCCTTGTTTGCAAACACATTTGGATTTGGGCTCTTAAAAATGAATTTTGTCTTCAATCACATATCAAAATTGGGTCTAAAATCAACCATTCTCTTCCTACACATTTGAATTAGGGTTAAAAAGAACATGTGCTTCTATTGTTTGCATACAAACATTTCATTTCTAAGGGAAATTAATCATTGTGAGTGTGAATCATGTGCATGTGTGATCACAAACACCTCACCTAATTTTCTTTTGTCAAACCCTTCATAGGAGGCCTGCTAGGGGATTTCATCACCCCTAGGGACGACCTCGATCGAAGTGTGAATCGAAAGACACGCTTGTTTGGAAGTTAAAATCTTGTCACTCTTGGCTAAGCCCCAAAGAACTTTATACCTTTGGGAAGTGAAAGTGAAGGGTGGGTTACCCCTTTCTCTCGGCTGTGTGGCAGGATTTTTCTTTCAAATTCTTCCTTAGTCAACCTTGTGCAATCTAGCTAGAGACCTAATTGGCCATACCCCACTTGACTAGTCATAGGGCTTGTTGTTGTGTATTCAAGTGCTTGATTAATCATAACATTTAATCTTGGAAGACAAACTTATCATTGTGCTTGGTGTGTGTGTTTATGCATTTACATGTAAAATCTTGTGTTTGATATTGCCCAAGTTAAACTTCCAATAAAATTTTTCCACATCATATCCTAATCATCATCATCTCTTTAATCTATTCAACATCATTTTACACCATGACAACATTTGAAGACATAGCACTAGGGCTTATTCACATGCTTCATAAAGCTCAAACAAATCAAACACCTTTAGACCAAGAAATCATTCAAAGCACCCATAACATTATCCAAAAACTTCAAACCAACCAATCACCACAAATGCAACAACTCATAGCACAAATCCAATACCTCATGGCCAACTATCAAGTCCAACAAGCACATTATCAAGTCCAATCACCACATCAACACATTTCACATCAACCCTATGTGTCACTTACATCATCATATCAACCTCATCCATCCACATATCATGTTACCCCTTCATCAACCTATCACAACTCTTCTAATTTCAACTCTTATCCACATCAATCAACCTTTCAACAGTCATTGTCCTATTCAACCCCTCCATCATCATCACAACAACAAATCATATCACAAGTCCAAACACCATTCCAACCGCAAGACATTCAACCCCAATCCTATGTGTCACCTTCATCATCATGCCCACAAAACCCATTTACCTTCCATGTTAATGCCACATCGACATGTCCACCCATATCACAACAACAACGTAGCTTCCCAAGTCCACCTTGGCAACAACATCAAGAGCCTTTAAGTCTTAATGCCACCTTTGACAAGGGGAACACCAATCTAGTTCATGCACCCTTACTACCATCCAATCAAATGCCTATTTCTAATCCACCATGTCCTAGTCCTAATCCATTGGCCTCTCCACCTTCTAACCCATCAAACTATTCATTACCCCCACCATCATCTAATCCTTCATCAAATCAATGCCTTACATTTAGATATTTAAAACATAAATTGATGGCATTATCTAAATCCACCAATCCACCTTCAAAGGATGTGACCCAAGGGCTACAAGAAAGGAATCAATTTCCACCATGTCATTCAACTCATATACTTGAACATACAAAAGAGTCCTCAAACATCATTCCAAGTACTTCAAGTCAACCATGTCATCCTCAACCCCTTGGGCCAAGTCAAGAGTCTCCCCTCATAAGTCCAAGTCAACCTCCATCATGCTCCTATGTTGTTGACCATCAAGAAAATGTCAAGTCTCTCCAAGAGTCATCCCCTTGCAATTCCATTCAAGCAACTCAAGAGGTATATCAAGAGTCTACTCCCAAGCATGTGGAAACATCAAGCCCTAGTCCTAATCAAGATCAAATCATTGTCATCCAACCTGTCCATAATCTATATCTTTTTTATGATCAAGATGATATCCATAATGATGAAGAGCCTATCCATGAGCAAGATATTCCAAATTCATCTCCATGTAGTCCTATCCATGATCCATCAACTTCCACTTCCCTTGATGAGACACTTGCCTCCCAAGCTAGTATAGAAGATCAAACCAATAATGTGGATCTAAATGAACATACTCAAGATCCTTTAAATCCTCCATCATCCATTATCGACCCCATTGTAAGTCCTCCATCATATCCACTTGGTCTTTCCAATAAGGAAATCGTGTCTAGTGTTCCACCTACACCTAGTCCCATTGTCCATTGCATACCCCAAGGACACCAATCTCAAGATGTTGGTATTTCCTCCATGCATTCTAAGTCCACTTTCCACCACAAGCCTTATCATATTCCCAAAACATACACGGCCATCCCCTCTCCATCATCCTACAAATGTCAAAAGCATGTGACCATACACCTTCCTCCATCCAATTTACCACCATTACTTCCAACTCCTAATACCCCTCCATCCGCTTTGCCACCATTACTTCCAACTCCTAATACCCCTCCATTCGCTTTGCCACCATTACTTCCAACACCTAATATCCCTACCATCCAATCCTCTTATCCAATTATCCATAAATACCCTAAATATCCTAGTCATGACCAACAAATGCACACATTGTGTAAACATAAAGCTCCCACTCATTCCATCCACCCCATGGGATTCAAAAATAAAAATTTGGATGCCTCTATTTATAAAGTCAAAAATTCTAAAGGTCTTAATTCCTTAGAATACAATTGCAAAAGGTCAAAGCCAAGTGCATCCAAAAAGTTATATAAGCCCATGCCTCCAAAAGAAAAGTCTAAAAACAAAATGGTTTGGGTACCTAAGAAAAAAGAAATCAAGTCAAATGAGGCATCTACGTCACAAAAATCCCAACCATCCACTTCCATCCA
>VDFB02262429.1:0-36785 GCA_007258455.2 Sequoia sempervirens
ATATAGTATCAACCATACACAAAAAAGTATCATAAGAGTAACAGTAACACGAGAGGCACTACATCCTCCCCCCTAGAACTAGGCTTACTCCTAGAAGCTAAAAAAAAAGGAAAGGAATCTCGAATGAGGGATGCATCCTCCCATGTCGTTGATGACTCATTATGAGGGTCCCATTGGACCCACACTTGCTCAATTTATCTGCCCTTGAGAGCGAGTCTCCTGTACTGAAGAATGGTGATGGGCTCAAGTGCTAGCTTCTTGTCCTTGAATTGCAATGCATTCCAATCAAGCACGTGAGAAACATCTAGATAATAGGGCCTAAGTATAGAAACATGAAACACATCATGTATGTGTGATAGAATGGGAAACAATGCTAGGAAATAAGCAACAGGGCCAATTCTCTTCAACACCTCAAATAGTCCTACAAAATGAGGTGCAAGCTTAGAGCCTTTTCCATAATGGATTGGACTCTTTCACAGACGCACTCACAAGAAAACCCAATCTCCAACAAAAAATTAGTGGTTGACCCTATGTGCATCAACATACTTCTGTTGCATGTCCTGTGCTACTACTAAGTGCTCTCTGATGTGAGCAACTTGTTGCTCCATTACCTAAAGAATTTCAGGTCCAAGCAAAACTCGGTCCTCAAGATGGTCCTAACTCAACAGGTTCTGACAAGGACGACCATACAATTCTTGAAAGGTAGCCATGCCAATCGAACTATGATAGCCATTATTATAAGTAAACTCCACCAAATGCAAATAGTCCTCCCAACGTGACTGGTGATCTGTCACATACATATAGAGCATGTCCTCAAGAACCTAGTTGACCCTCTTAGTCTGACCATTAGTTTCAGGATTGCAAGCAAAACTAAAGTTCAGTTGGTTCCCTAGGCACACTACAAGGATGTCCACAGTGCAAAAGTGAACACCAGATCTCTTTCAAAAATAATCCTTCATGGAATTCCATGTAGTCAAACAATGTATTCCATGAATATTATGGCTACTGAGGAAGCACTATAGGAAGATTGGATAGGAGAGAAGTGTGCCACCTTGGTCAACCTATCAACCATGACCATGATAGCATCATTCCAATGAGAAGACATAGGAAAACTGACAATAAATTCCACCAATATAATATCCCATTTCCATTCAGGAATGAGATGAGGCTATAAAAGACCTGCGGGATGCTGGTGTTTTTCCTTAATCCTCTGACATTCCAAACATCTCACCACAAAATTTGTAATATCTCTCTTCATTCTAGCCCAAAATTAAAGTGAACGAAGGTTTTCATACATCTTCTTGACTCCCAGATGAGAAAAATAGGGAGCTCAATGTGCCTCTCTTATGATTAGGTTATGAAGTCCCTTTGCATGAGGTACATACATATGACCTAAATACCATAATAGGCCATCAAATTCCAAAGAATAACTAGTAAAATTTCCATCCAGATCCTTATCTAACTCAATTTCTAACTTCACTTCCTAATACCAGCTATCTGTGGGAAGAGTTGCAAGGATTTGGCTCTTCAGATCCACACCAAGAGTTACTGCAAATATCTCATGTCTTTGCTGACTCAGAGCATCAACCACTACATTTTCCTTTCCCTGGATGTACTTAACCTCAAAATCATATTCGCAAAAAATCTCCATCCATCTCCTCTACCTAGCATCTAGGTTTGATTGTGATCTCTATGTAGCTTAAATCGATGCCCCAATAAAAAGTGTCTCCATCTCACAAGGGCATGAACAACAATGGCTAACTCCAAATCATGTGTAGGGTAATTTTGCTCATGATCCTTGAGCTTGTGAGAATCAAATGAAATCACATGACCTTCTTCATCAAAACAACTCCTAAGCCTTCCAAGGAAGCATCTGTACACACTACGAATTCCCTAGTAGGACTAGGAACTACTAGGATCGATGCACTGGTCAACTTTTCTGACTAGCAACTACTAGGAAAGCTAGGAACTGCTAGGATTGATGCACTGGTCAACTTTTCTGACTAGCATCTGTACACAGTACGAATTCCGTAGTAGGACTAGCAACTGCTAGGAAAGCTAATTGGCACTGTTCTGACCAAAAAAACTTATTTCCTTTCCTCTGAGTAGTAGCAATGGGATGTGATATCCTCAAAAATCCTTGCATGAACTACTGATAATAGCCTGCTAGACCCACAAAAATGTGAATCTTAGGGACATTTGTGGGTTCAAGCCAGTCAATGATGGCTTGAATATTTGAAGGATCCATGGAAATACCTTCACCAGAGATGATGTGAACCAAGTATTTCACTTCATTCTTATAGAATTCACACTTCCCTAGATTACCATAAAACAAATTGCCTCTCAAGCATTGCAACCCTTGCCTCAAATTTTTAGTAAATCAGGATATCATCGAGGAACACTAGAAAAAATATCTCCAAATAGGTTCAAAAGACTCCATTCATCAGGCTCATGAAGACAGATGGTGCATTCATCAACCTGAATGACATAACAATGAATTCATAATGCCCATAGTGAGTGTGAAATGTTATTTTTTCAATATCAGCTTTGGTTATCCATAATTGATGGTATCCCAGCTTAAGATCAATCTTTGAGAATACCTAAGCCCCCTTTATTTGATCAAATAGGTCATCAATTCTCAGAAAAGGGTATTGATTCTTTACTATTACCTTATTTAGTTGTTTGAAGTCAATGCATAAAGGGAGAGAATTGTCCTTCTTCACAAATATCACTGGTGCTCCCCATAGGGAAACACTAGGATGGATGAACCCTTTTGCTAATAACTCCAACTACAAATGGAGCTCCTAAAGTTCTTGTGTTGTCATCTAATATGAAGCTCAAGATATAGGCTCAGCTCTATGTACAAGATCAATTTTGAAGTCGATGTCATGCTTTGGTGGCATCCCCAAAATTTCACTCAAAAAAACATTTGCAAAGTCCTTAAGGTGAGGATAGTCATCCAATGACACCTCTTGAGTCTCTCCCAAATCTAATTCATTAACTGACACAACAAGCAATTGACAACCTTCACGGAAACACCTCTTCAGTTGCATAGTAGAAATCATCCTTAATGAGATGGGTCTATGTATGCCTATGATCTCAACCTCATTTCCTAAACCATCTACACATCGCACAACCTTGTGGCAATAATCTATTATAGCTCAATGAGCATTCAACCAATCCATACCCAAAATGACATCATAGGAACCAAGAGGTAGGATTCAAAGGTCCATCGTAGTCACCAGTGACCCAATTTCCAAACCACAACCCTGAACAAGTGATTCAACTGCTACCTTTTCCCCAGAGGCCAATTTGACTTGCCACTTAACACCTTGCCTAGCTACCACTAGTCTACAACGTTCTACTATTGAAGGGGAAATGAATAAATATGATGCACCAAAATCAAAGATAATAGAAATACTAGTGCCTTGTAACACACCTAATGTCTCAACCACAGTGCCTTGATGATCAGCTTGACGTTTATCAACCATCACAAAAACTCAATGAGATCTACCAACATTTCCCACCATCGGTTCAGAAGTGGTTGGTCTCTTTCTAAAACCTAAAGTCTTCCTCTATAGAAATTGTCTAGCAATATGTCCCTATTGACTATAGGAGAAACAAACTGTACCTCAACCAAAACCTCTGCCACCTGATGGTGCATTAGATTGTTGAAAACTACCCCGACTGGGTGTTGACTGTGAACTCTATGTAGGCTGCTGAAAAATAGTCCTACCGAACTTGATGCTAATTCTGATTTCTTTTGATCTGAGACTTGCTACTCTGTTGAGACTAAGATTTTTTGTGCTTAGGCTACAACTGCTGCTACTATTGACTACCCTTAGAGGGTGCCTGATGACTCCTAGAGGAGCCTACAGCCTAAGGTTGCCCACCTCAAGAACCAAAACCATATGCAGGTGTACTGCCAATCTACACTCTTGTGTGACCTCCCCAAGCCATCGCCAAGTTTTTCTCTACCAAATGAGCCTTTTCAATAGCTACTTCCATCATTTTTGGCTTGAAGACCTATACTCCACCACTAATTTGGGAATTTAAGCCCCTAACAAAATTTTGTACTAACATTGCCTCATCATTACCAATTCTTTCATATTGTTTCAGCTCATAGAATCAGTGCTCATACTACTCAATGGACATTGCCATTTGTCTCAACTCATGGAATTCATTTTCCTAGCACAGTCTCTAGTGGTTTGAAAAGAAACAGGCCCTGAACCTCTCCATAAATAGCTCCCAAGTCACAACAATAATGTCCAAGTGCAATTTCTACTCTTTTAGATGTCACCAAGTGGATGCAAAGCCTCTGAGGTGCATGATGGTGCACCTAGCCTTAGTATTGTTTCCATAAGGGTGCATAGCAAAGAACCGGTCCAAATTGATTAGGCATGTTTATGCTTCTAGTCCTCCACCAATGCCATCAAATGTGGTAGGATGAGTTCTCAACAAGTCTCTCATGTGACCTACCACTACGACATCCTACTTTGCTATTAATTTTCTCCATCTCAGTGACCTCTATCTTTCTCTCTCCACCTGTTGCTCCTCCTCTAGCCTAGGGCCTAATGGCCAAGAATCTCCTCAAGGAGGTTTCACAACTACCCTCCTTCCTGACTCAACTACTCTAGGTTTTGTCCTCCTCCTCCTGGATTGTTTTGGGAACTCTGACGTTCCTCACGTTCTAATTCATGGGAGCTTAGAGAAGATGAAATTTGGCGGTTGGCTTTGCGACCACCACCTCAGCCTCTTCCATGGCCACAACCTCTACCCCAAGGCATGTTCCTATGCAACATTAAAGGGGAACATGTTAGATCAAGAGTTAAGCACAAAGGTTAACCTAATGGGAACAACTAACCTAGAGTACCTAGATTTGTAAACCTTGGCTCTGATACCAAAGTTGTAATGCCCTATCGTGCGAACCCCAAAGGATAACTAAAACTAATATATTACTACACTAATTTTCTTAATAAAGAAGAAAATTGCATAAGATAATCATGAACATACATTACATAAGATGATCATAACTTACATTACATGTAAAGCAAGTATACAATTACAATATCAACTAAATCCTCTGGGGTACATGGGATGACATTATGAAAACCAAAACTAATAGCATAACGATAATGAATGAACTTCAAGGTTGCATTATAAACCATCCATTCACAACATTACATAAATGAGAAGTATCCATATATGACACATAACATAATCAAGAGAATATAAACATAGATACATTACACTGATCAAATCGGATTATTCAAATACATTGATAATAAGAAATTGTATTGCATTCAAGATTACATATGCACAACCATGTTTCCCAACACAGAGGGAATAATACATCAAATGCAAGATTGTTGCATAAATGAACATGGTATAATTGAAATGTGGTGAAGCTCTCATTCATCTACAACAACACGAACTCCACACTTCACAAACATTGACTAGGAACCCAGTGGGGTGCATAGCACATTCCACCTGACCATGTGGACCTGAAGGCCAACCCCCTGTGCTAGGAGTTGACAAGAAAGAACCATGACCAAGAAAGTTGAGAAAACAACCATGAGACCAAACCACAAAAAAAAACCAAAACATAACAAACAATAATCTCAATGACCACTTACAAGATGACTGCTTCCAGAGGCATACAAAGGCAATAACAAGGGATACTAAGGGAGAGTGTCATCACATGGTCTTATCATGGGTTATCCTAGATACCTCTCTACTGGCACCAGCCCCCATCTGTGGTTATGTTGACTACCTCACACTTGGTGTCAACCCCATAGGGTGACTTGTGCGGGACCACTAGCCTCTCATGAGGATGAGGTAGCAATGTTTCTGACCATGGCCTTCTCAGTCCACCCTTAGTCTATTAGAAACCAAGATCTGAAATGCAAACCAGAAAAAAGCCTTCCATAGAAGATAAAATTAAAAAATGAAAGAGCTTTGCAAAAGATGTACAAAATATTATTATTCAGGAATTCATAATTACAAGATATGATTTTCTTTATAAAAGAAAAGATGCATAACAGTAATCTTATCTTGAACAACAATATAGCTCAACAAGATAAAGATGGGAATAATAAACTTAGGAATTAAATATTGCCTAAATAAAGTTATGCAAGTGTAATTAAATATTAATTACACTAACACCCCCCCATAAGTGCAACTTAGGGAGACTAAAAAAGCATGCACCTAAAACTAAGATGAATGCAAGAAAGCATGAATGGGTCTCGACAACAAGGCCTGATAAAGTACCTAAGTACAAATACAATAATGAGGTAGAGAAGGAAAACCCAGTGGGACAAAACCCCCATACAATGAGATGATTGCTACAAAGAAGCACTAGAAGAACACTGTGGAGTAACACTAGAACCACAATCCAAAAAGCAAGGAAAGATACTTCTATCTACAAGAAACCAAAAATGGAATCATAATGATGTGACAGTAGACCTGATGCCATGGAACATTGGAAAACTCACAAACTAGAAGAACCCTGGAATCTATGAAGCAACAGTAGATGAGATGATGACATAATCTAGAAACTGTGTATCTCAATGTCGATGCCAAATTGAGACTAAAACTCTTCCATGGGAACAAGTACCATAAAGATTCTGGAACATTAACCATAAAAACATGGCCCTCAAACTGAGAAGGATTTGAACCAATGCAGATCAAGAAACATAAACTCCTAATCTAAAGTGTGAACCGATGTGAATCTGATATGTTTCAAGCAAGACAAGAAAGTGGCAAAAAGAAACTAAGAAACCAGATAACCCATATGAGTTACCATCAAAACAAGATGAAGATCAAAGTGCATGCACACTCTAACTAGATTATTATGCAAGAAACCCCCTTGATGGAACTCTATCTCAATTCATTTATTACAATAACCCAACAATTGTAAAAGGAGAGAATGAAAAAACATGCATAAACAGAAAATAAGATGATGTGGTACTAAAATGAAGTGCAAATATTCAAGTTTCACCTTTCCAACTACCAAAAAATCCAAGTAATCTCCAAAAAACCCATCGGGACAAATCTAGAATAATGATCAACCTAGGAAAGATACAGAAAAAAGTGAATGGACAGCAAAAAAAAGTTCCTCAATACCTTTACAATTCTATAAAGAAGACAAAAATTGGAGATTGTGGCAAAACATTATGAGCTCAGAAGCCATAAATGAACATCTGACTTCAAACAGAAATAAATTCAGCTAAATAGACAAATAATAAAAATGAAACTACACCATAGATAGTGCCTGGAACCATCTTTCCAATGATATCTCGTTTCTGCAATTTCAACATCGTGGGAAAAAGTTATGCCCGTTTGTGTGAAAATTGCTCCAAAAAGGCCAATCACCATAGAGGGCCCTGGGAACAAAAAACCCGGTCTTGTCGCATAGCCTTCTAGAGTGGGGTGCGTCCCCGGTCATCAATGGCCAGGTGGCTAGGGGATTGTGGAGTGAGGGTGAGGGGGACTAGGCGGATGCACGGTCCCATGTCGTGGCCAGGTGGTGGTAAGAGCTACAGGTTGGAGGATGGCCCGCAGTCCTTCGCCAGCCAGCGAATCTGAAAGAGCTAAAGGCTGGGCACCGCCAGCTAAAGATAGAACCAATGGTGGCAAATTGATTGAATGAATTTGGATGGGACCGAACTGTGGACCAAGCCTTAGAAATCAATGTGGAAATGAAGAAGGCGTTCTGCTTAGGGTTTTGGCCCTCTGTGAGCAGCGCAATGGTGACAACCATTTGTTTTAAATGCTCAAAAATCAACCTTAGAGCTTGCAAAAAATCCCTCCCGGCTTGAAGCCACAGAAAGCGATGACCAAAATCCTACAGGAATTAAAGCTAATCTTAACCGACTTTCCGATTATAAATCGATGAATTTGAAGCCGATCGATCTAAAAACGCGCATGAATAAACTCACCAGGTATGAGGCAAGATGACTACAGTACTTGGAAGAACATTGTGGAATATCTTTGGAACCACAATTTGAAAAGAAACAAGGAAAGATACTATCTGAAACCAAAAATGGAATCATAATAATATGACAGTAGACCCGATGCCACAAAACACTAGAAAACTCACAAACTAGAACCCTGGAATCTGTGAAGCAATAGTAGATGAAATGATGATAGGATCTAGAAACCGTGTATCTCGATGCCAATGCCAAATTGTGATTAAAAATCTTCCATAAGAACAAGTACCATGAAGACTCTGGAACGTTAACTATAAAAACATGACCCTCAAACTAGAAGGATTTGAACCAATGCAGATTAAGAAACATAAACTCCCAATCTAAAGTGTGAACCGATGTGAATCTAATATGTGTCAAGTAAGACAAAAATGTGGCAAAAAGAAACTAAGAAACTAGATAACCCATGCGAGTTTCCATCAAAACAAGATGAAAATGGAGATCAAAGTGCATGCACATTCTAATCAAATTATTATGCAAGAAACCCCCTGATGGAACTTTATCTCAGTTCATTTATTACAATAACCCAACAATTGTAAAAGGAGAGAATGAAAATATGCATAAATAGAAAATAAAACTAGAACTTAGATCTGTGTAGAGGACTGAACTAGCTTTCCAACACCCAAGAATGATGAAAAAAAGGAGGATCAACAGAGTTAAAGACACTTACGGAGGAAAACAACAACATATATAGGTTCAAAAAGGGACGGCTGAAAATAAATTTAGCATGGAGCAAAGATTGAAGAAGCCGACACCCACTAAGTGAAATTCGGTTATCTACGTTTACGAAAAAGGACAGCCAAGTAAAGTTATGCCAATTTTTGGCGTAAAGAGTGCTCGAAGGAGGAGCCAATTTGGCCCTCTGAGGGCTGCTGAGGAGATAAAAGGTCAACCACGGTCCCTCTAGCGTGACAGGGAGCTAGGGGTAGGTCTTTGGGGCCGAGAACCCTTGAGACCATCACTTAGGGCCCAGAGGCCAGAGAGTATGTAGAGAGTTAGGCCGGGGTTGAGTGCAAACTCCCTAGTCCTCCAAGGACTATCACCCGGGGGCTAGAAGTCGGTCGAGGGCTAGAAGCATAGCACCTAGTCCCTCATATGGCCGAAGCCTGAAGCGAGAGCCCAGGCGGAGACCAGCCCCGGTCCTCCTATGTGAGGCAGAGCTTATAGAGGCTTGGGAGGCAGATGCAGCTTGGCGGCATTGGATGGAGACCACCCGGTGGCCTAGTGGTACCTCCGCGAGGGCAGATTGTGATGGTGGCCGCTAAGTGGAAGGCGATGGCGTGAATCATGGCTGGGGCAGGCACCCTCCCAAAAACCTATTTTTTAATTTTTATTTTATTTTCATGCCTTAGGGGGCATGTTGCTTGGGAATTTGTCTGACTGAGGCAAAAAGTACGCTTCAGACCAACTACTATGAAATTGACGAAACGAAGGTCATTCTTAGGGTTTTTGGCAGCTGCGAATGTGATGGTGGCCTTCATTTGTGCCCAAAATGCTCCAAAAAATCTATTAACCCCAAAGTTTGCAAAAAATCTCCCAACTTGAAACCCTCATGGATCTGGAAAACGATGACAAAAATATGCAAAATATAAACCAATATTGACTTTTTTGAGTGCTCTAAATCCAATGGTGAAGCCCGATCTAATCCAAAACACTGCATGAATAAACTCAAGGCATGATACCTTTGAGGAATCTCAAACGAAATTTGCAATGATTTTCCCAAAAATCTGAGAAGGGGTTGCAAATCAAGGCTCTAATACCATGTTAGAAACCAAGATATGAAATGCAAACTAGAAAAATCCTTCCACAGAAGAGAAAATCAGAAAAAGCAAGAGCTTTGCAAAAGATGTGCAAAATATTATTATTTAGGAATTCATAATTACAAGATATGATTTTCTTTATAAAAGCAAAGATGCATAACCCTAATCTTATCTTGAGCAACAAGATAGCTCAACAAGATAAGGATGAGAATAATAAACCTAGGAATTAAATATTACCTAAGTAAAGTTATGCAAGTGTAATTAAATATTAATTACACTAACATAGTCTACGAAAGCACTAACAGTGTTGATGAGGTATCTTATTATCTTTAATTAATGTGTTCCTACCCATACCCACTAGTTTATTTTATTAGGTTTTCACTTATTTAACCAACTCTTCTATGGGTTATCTAGACTACCCCTTTATGCACTGGCCCCCTTAGAGAGCCACCCTCCCTAATAGCCCTAATATAGAACTTACAACAAAAAGGTGTGTCCCAAACATAAAACACCAAAAATTACCAGTTTGAGTGCAAATGCGAGGCATGGACCATCTCGCCAAACATCCACATCAAGAGGCAAAACAGAAAAACTAGGTAACACCCACAAGAGTTCAAAACTAATAATTAAATTAAACATTTCAAAGTCAAATCAAAGAAATCCAACATAAACCCATTTCCCAATGCCTCAAGAAGCCTATAACACCAGCTATCATATACCCCCAACTAAAGGGTACACAAATACTTCAGGTTCCCAAAGAAACTCACATCATGGCTTGGCATATAAACTCGTCAAAAAAGAAAATAATGCAATGGAGAATACAATCAATCATGAGAACATAAAAATAAAACTTTAATCCTCTAACATATTTCATATAATAACTTTTAAAGATCACATTCAATCAACATGAAAATACGTTAAGCAATGCAAACCAATCATAAAATATTTTCAAATAATACATTTCCATTTAACAATTACTCTAACCAAATAAAATATGTAAAGTTACAAAAAAAAAGCTTAACTTAATTATAACAATAATATAGCTTTTAAAGTACCATTCTTTAGTTATGAAAATGAATGATCAAATCAAATCCCGTAAATCAACTAATTAAATATTAATAATTTCTTCAAATGAGATATTAATAAAACAATCAATTACATTAAACTTTACCATTCTAAATATTAATTAAACAACTTGCAATGAAACATTTCATCTTGATTATTTTAATCAATTCCATATTTTAATTAAATTTATTTACTCGTTTCATAAATTTATCAATTTAAATTTCACACTTCTACAAATTATTTATATAGTATTCCAAATAAATATATTATATTGCACAAAACCTCCTCAATTACAGAACATTACAAATGAAAATAGAACTTTAGGGAACCATCGAAAGTCAACTTTATTTCGCTAATTCATACAAAGTAATAAATTTTAATGAGTATTTTAAAAAAATAATTAATTACCTCCTATTTGTAAATTCATTTTAAAATCTTTTAAAATAAATAAGGAAACCATATATCAGCATATAAATATATGGTCATGCATATATATTTCTTTATCTAATTTGGAAAATAACCTAACTAATAAGAACATGTAGAGTTACAAAGATTCATTACAAAATAAGACAATAATTCATGAAACAATTAAATCTACTAATCTATTTACCATTCAAATTAGTTATAAACCATTTACAATAAAACATTCCATTTAATCTTTTAAATCATTTCCCTATTTTAACTAAATATATTTATCTATATCAACACAGATAAACTCTAATCTTTAAAATATATGAAATTAAGTTAGATTTCCTTAAATTTATTAATTTATGATAAATATCCACATTTCACACTCAAATAAACATATATATATATACATTATTTTCTTGATGCTAGATAAATAATAACACATAGGGCACACTACTGTACACAAACATTTATATATATATGGAAACATTTAACTCAAAAATTAAGGCTAACAATATTGATATATAGCCGGGCAGGGGCCCTAGCTCGGTTGGCTAAGTAATTCCGTTGTGGCTCTGTTGGTCACGAGTTCTAGTCTCCCCCGTCCCGTGGTACCGGAGGGTGTGTCGCACCAGCGCCGCAGGTCACGTTAAAATTTTTACCAGGCGCACTGCAGTTTATAGGGGGTCGTGCTACCCGATTCCTGCTGTCTAAATATATATATATATATATATATATATATATATATAGATATAGATATATAGCCAATTTAACTATTTGTTATTTTAATTTCCTAATATGTTAAAAATCTACATAATCATATAAATGTAAAGGTATATACCTACCTGAAGGTTCAACGGTTACCAAACAACATGGGCATTAAATTTTGCATGCAGTAACTAAACTGACCCAATACAAAGTATATAATTATATTTACTTTAAACAACTACTATATAAAGATAAGTGTACTTAATTTGTAGATTTGAATACAACATATTAAAATTTTAAAGAAAAATAGAAAAAAAGCTAGCACACAAGTGCACATAAATCTATATATGTATAAAGATAAAATCATCACAGTCAAGGCAGGTCATGGTTGTAGGGGACACATAGGCTTTAAGAGAGTCTGAGTATTACAACTCAACTGAACAATAAATGAAACATGAATATCTGCTGGTATATGAATATTAAAGCCTAAAAATGGAAAACTTCAAGCAAATACATTGAACAACCACATGAAATCAAGGGATACCATGTTTCCATTAGGTACATATGACAATATTATGTTGGAAACAAAAAAAATCTCCAACTAAAATTTCCAACAATTATGATATAGGAGGCAGCATCAAAATTCAGGCGTCATGTTATCAAAGGAAACATAATTACATGATCAAGAGTTTGATGAACAAAAAAAAAAAACCATTAGGGAAAACATGATACTCAGGCTAAAGCCTACACCACAATCTACATCAGCTATCAATCAAACAAGAGGTTCCTCCAACTCACCAAATCGCATGCATGGCAAAGAGGTAATCTCAAGGGGAAAAATCAACCTCACATATAAATGATGAAAGTTTATTAAGCAACAATAAATTCTAATGAAGGAAGTGGCCTCTAAGGGAGTTATTCACCTGCCTATACACAGACTCACACACAAGAATTTACTCTTTCAAGAGGTCCATCCATACGCAAATGCCTCGACCGGATAGTTGGAGTTAATGCGCCTTCACCGGGGCGGCAGCGCCCCTTCCGCCAGGTGAAAACCAATGAAATCTTTCAATGCGGTCCGGGAATATTGGATGCTCAAACGGCCATAACCCATCAGGTGTTGCGGGCCTACAATAAAAAGAAAATCCATTCTAAATTATAAAGGGACTATGAAAAGCAGATTTTCAAATAATACAGGAATTATTAAACATAAACTTCGCAATGATGGACGAAAACAAGATAAATAAATTCCAACCTCGAGATATTCATTTGACAATGGAATTGGTGAGCACCGTTCCTTCTCCAAAATTTTCCCCAACAGTGATATTCTTTTCACTTTCATGCCATCACAATGCAAAGTAATTCTTTTTTTAACCAGAGCACTGTACCCCCGTGAAAATTTTCGTTGAAATTATCCGTATGATGTTTT
Source organism: Sequoia sempervirens (assembly GCA_007258455.2). Lineage (NCBI taxonomy): Eukaryota > Viridiplantae > Streptophyta > Pinopsida > Cupressales > Cupressaceae > Sequoia > Sequoia sempervirens. The sequence continues at coordinate 13,359 of VDFB02262429.1, forward strand.
TTTTCACCCAATTCCAAAGTTAAATTAAGGAGAACTCAATAGTATTTTGAAAAACAAACAAGACAGGTGGCTAATTCCCTAAATTCTTTCCCTCCACCCATCAATTTAATTTTCCCATGCTTTACCACTTGTTAAAAAAAATCTTTACATTTAGTAAAATTTGAAACCTAATTCCACTATTAACTTTAATAAATCATATTGCTACTGAAATAAGTTTCACCCTTTATTTTAAAATTTTAATTGTTAACAATATGCCATACTATTTAAATTAAATAAATCACTACAGTTATGGTAAATATTTTAATTATATTATTTTTTGGATTTAATCATTTCAAATATAATATTTAACACAATATTCATTTTTTTCAAATTTGCAAAAAACACTAGAAAATCTCCATTTTGAATAAATCCATAATAATGATTAAATAAATGGGGTTGGGGCCCTAGCTTGGTTGGCTAAATCTTTCCTATAGCAGGAGGTTGGTCACAAGTTCTAGTCTCCCACAGCCCTGTGGTACCGGAGGGCGTGTCATACCAACACCACCGATCCCGTTAAAAAGTTTACCAGGTGCACTATAGTTTATAGGGGGTCATGCTACCCAATTCCTGCAGTCTAAAAAAATAAAAATAAATAATGACTAAATAAACAATATTATCTAATCACTAATTTAAAAATTAGCAATGTTACAATTAAAATATTATTCCATTTACAATTGAAAATATTTAATATCGACGAAAATCAGAGATGATGGCGTTTGCGTGCTCTGCAAGCCAAGCTAGGGCGACCGTGCCCTAGCTTGTTCTCTGTGTGTTGCTCGCTTCTGCGTTGTGGGGGGGGTTTTTTGAAGCTATCGGGGCTGTGGTGGTGGGGTTTTTTCTTTTCTGGAGGCCTTCTTGCTACTGTTTGGGTGGCTTGTGGGTGGAAGGGTTTTGATCCTGCCCTTGGGGTCTTTTCTTTTTTCCATTTCTTGCTAAAGTGTCCTGGGGGTTTGCATGCCTGCTGGGGATCTTGTTTTTTGCTATGCCGGGTGGGGAAACATCTGGGGTTAGCCCCAAATTGGATTTCCGTTCAGCATTTGGTTCAAAGCCTTCGGCACATGGAGTGAATGTTTTTGATAATACGATGTTTTCTTCAGAGATGGAGATGAATGATCTAGGATCGGTTAATGGTTCCCGAATTACGAAGATTAATGGGTGTTTGGAAAGATGCAAAGAGCGACCGAAGCTGATTATCCTGATGGAAATGCTTGCGGATGATATTGAATACTATTCAAGGCACTCTTTTTATTGCAAGTTCATGGGTTTGAGAGTCTCGCTGCATTTTTTGGAATCCTTGGCTCAACGGACTTGGATGCCGGAGGGGGAGATGGAGATTAGGCTCCTTGCGAACAACTTTTTTATGGTCTCTTTTGATTGCATGGCAGATCGGAATAAGGTCTTCGAGGGTGGCCCCTATTTTTATAACTAGGTGGGTTTGTTTATCAAGCCATGGCATGCTGGCTTCAACCCGATTGAGGCAATACCGAGTCGGATTCCAGTTTGGGTTCGGTTGCCGTGGTTTCCATTTGAGTGTTGGCGGGATGACATGTTGCATTTGGTGGCTTCAATGCTCGGTAAACCTATTGGGTCTTCACAACAGACGCAGTACAAAAAGGTAATGAATTTTGCTCGTATCTGTGTAGAAATTGATTTAAGCAAGCCACTACCAGATTCTGTTGAAGTGAGTGCTGGATCATATACTTGGGTTCAACAACTAGATTACGAAACCCTACCTTTTCGGTGTCGTCTTTGTCATGAATATGGTCACTTGCAGCGTAGGTGCCCTAGGGCTAAGCCTGTGGGGCCCCAACCTTCTCAGCCTTCTCGTAATCCTCCTAGGACTGATAATGGTAAGGAGCCTATTCCGGGTGATGGTAATGGAGATGATGGTTTTGTCCCTGTTAAGGCTCGCAATAGGAATCGGGGCCAGAAGCGGACCTTGAGGGAGAGGCAGGATGATGAAACTTTTAATAGGTTTGAGGTGCTGGATGATCTCAGCCAGGAGGAAGTGAATCTGGGGTTGCTGAACTTGGATCAGGGAACTTTGGGTACAGGACAGGATGGGCCACCATTGGAGGCCATGCAAGATGTGCAGGAGATTGGGGTTGGGCAGATGGATACGGATCAACAATTGATTGTCCAGACTGAACAAGAATCTTCTATTGGAGCTTCGAAGAGTGGTGGAGGTGGCTCCCCATTGCCCCTGAAAGGTGGCAAGGATGTGGGGAAGAGCTCTTTGGCCTCCTCTCGTTTAGGTATTCAGCAAAATGAACTGAAGAAAGGGGTTGGTGACAGGACTTCCAAGCTGGGAAGGAAAAAGGATATGGAGAAGATTAAATTAACTGGGGAAACTTTGGTGGAGTCAGGGTCAGTCAAGACTCTTGATTCACATTTTTCATGCCCCCAAAAATGATTGTTCTCTCATGGAATGTAAGGGGCTTGAACAGTGGCCCTCGACAAAAAGTTGTTCGTGATTTGGTTAGGAATCATTCTCCGGATGTTCTTTTTCTTCAAGAGACTAAATTATCTGTAGATAATATGTTGGCCATGGCTCCTAAGCTGTGGAAATATGGTGAATGCCAGTGTGTGGGGGCTCTTGGTGCTTCTGGAGGGGTGGCTTGCTTTTGGAACCCTCGGAAGATTTGCCCCCTATGGTGGATGTCCTCTAGATCCTCTATATCCCTTGTCGCCTCTTGGTATGAGACTGGTGAGTGTATTCTCCTCTCTAATGTGTATGCTCCTGTTGAGTTTCTGGGTAAACAACTTCTATGGTCCCATCTTCGTTTTGTTCGTAGCTTAGCTCCTTACCATCCGTGGGTTATGGCTGGGGATTTTAATGCTATTGTGGAATTGTCTGAGAAAAGAGGTGGAATTCCTAGGTTGGAGCCTTCTGCTCTGTTATTCAGAGATAGCATTTCTAAATTAAATCTTATTGATGTTCTACCTAGTAATGGTCGCTTCACTTGGAATAATAGGAGAATTGGTGAGAGTTGTGTTGCTGAGAGGCTAGATCGTTTCTTGGTTTCCTGTTATTGGGTTGGAAACTTATGGTCCACTCGATCTGAAATTCTTGATTGGAGAGGTTCTGATCATTGGCCTATTAAGCTTAGTATTATCTCTGCTCGGGGGCCTCGGTCTCCCTCATTCAAGTTCCAGCTTATGTGGTTACGGGATCCCACTCTTCATGATTATGTGGCTGAGTGGTGGCGGATTGGTAGACCAACTTTTGGTACGGCAATGTACACATTCTCCAAGCTTCTTCAGTTTGTCAAATATCAGCTTAAAGGTGGAATCGGCAATGTTTTGGTAATATCTTTCATGCTAAGGTTGCCGCACAGGAGGAGTTGAATAATATTACGCGGTTGATTCGTGAGAATGGGGCCTCTGAGGATCTTCTAAGGGAGGAGGCTAAGACTTTGAAAGTGGTTGAGGAATTTGAATTGCGGGAAGAAATCTATTGGAAGCAAAAGGCCCGGGTTGAATGGGTACAGGAAGGTGATAAAAACACCGCCTTCTTCTTCAATTCTGTGAAGGATAGGAGGCATGGTAATTCCATTCCTTTTCTGGTGAATGATAGGGGTGAACGTCTTGCCTCGTTTCAAGAAATCTCTGTTGAGGCATCTCAGTATTTTGCTACTTTATTTAGGGAGGATTCACAAGGGGGCTCTGTTGAGGAAGCACAGGTTCTTTCTTGTATTCCTCAGTTGGTCTCCAGGGAGGCGAATGAGTATTTGATGAAAGATATCTCTCTTGATGAGCTGGAGGGGATTGTGTTTCAGATGAAGAAGGGTAAAGCCCCTGGTCCCGATGGTTTCCCGATTGAATTTTTTCAGGAATTCTGGGATATCATAAAGTTGGATCGTCTGGCTGTTGTCCTTGAGTCCCAAAGGAATAAACAGATGCTTCGTGCTCTGAACTCCACCTTCCTTGCTCTCATACCCAAGTGTGAAGGGGCTGATAGGTTATCTCAGTTCCGGCCTATCTCTCTTTGCAAGGTGGCTTATAAAATCATCTCAAAGTTATTGGCTGAGAGACTGAAGAAGTGGCTTAAAGTGTTGATTTCGGAGGAACAGAGTGGATTTGTGGCAGGTCGACAGATTCTTGATGGGGTTGTCATTGCTACAGAGACCATCCACTCCATGGACAACTCCCATGAGAAGGCTATGTTCATTAAGCTGGATATGGCTAAGGCTTATGACAGGGTTAGATGGTCTTTTTTGCAGAAGATCCTTGTTGCTTTTGGTTTTGGTGAAGAGTGGATCCAATGGGTCATGAGCCGTGTCACATCTGTTTCCTTCTCAGTTTTGATAAATGGAGATCATTCTGAACTTTTTGGTGCCTCTAGGGGTTTGCACCAAGGGGATCCTCTTTCTCCGTATCTTTTTCTACTTCTTGTGGAAGGCCTTGGTCGTTTGTTGAAAAGAAGGGTGGAGCTTGGCATCATTCAAGGTTGGCGATGGGGTGGAGACTTGCCTCCGCAATCTCATTTGCAGTTTGTTGGTGATACTGCCCTGATGGGGATGGCTACTGTTAGGGAAGCTACTAACTTGAGGCAGGTGTTGGACATATATCTTGTTGCTTCAGGACAAATGATTAATGAGGAGAAGTCTTCCATATTCTTCTTCAACACGCCAAGCCCCATACAGAGAAGAATTGCTAATATCTTAAGGTTTCAGATAGGGGTTCTCCCTTTGACTTATCTGGGTTTCCCAATTTCTGTTCGCCATCTTCCCAAGGGTTCTTGGCAGAATATTATTGATAAGCTCCATGCAAAAGTTAATCATTGGACCCACAGATGGTTGTCTTTTGCGGGGCGGGTTCAACTTCTCAAGTCGGTGGTGCAGGCTCTCCCTACCTACAGATGTATGCTTCAGGTGGCTCCGATGGGTTTTCTGAGGGAGTTGGATTCTCTTGAAAGGCAGTTCTTATGGGCGGGAAGTTTGTCATCCTCCAAGTGGATCCTGGTCAGGTGGAATGTTGTGTGTAGCCCAAAGCAATTTGGTGGTCTTGGTCTTTGATAGTTTGCGTTATCCGGAGTGGCTGTGGCTGCTAAGCCATTTTGGAGATGGTGGAACAGATCACGTAGCCGTGATATTATCTCATAAGTATTTCCTGTGATTCCACGACAGATTCTCCTCAAGTATTCTCTTGAGGGGAAAGGTCTTGATTTGGAATACCTTCGTATGGGTGTGCTTATTGGCGAAGGTTTATTTTGGACTGTGATCTAGAACCTAAGCCTCCTCGGGCTCCGATTCTGGGATGGATTCCTCCACTTACTTCCGGCCCCCACCCACTTCCTTTGTGTCAAGATTCTTTGAGGCCGGGTCGGGCTAGGTGAGGACTCAAGTCCTGCTATTTCTTTTGGTCAGGGCTTGAGGTAGTTTCCATTGGAAGGATCCCAGAGGGCTGATTTTAATTCTGTAAGAAAGTGCCGAAGCCTACAAGATTCTTCATAAAGAGAGTTGCTAGAAGTTCTCCTCGAAGAAGATATTCTCGCTGGACCCATAACTCTAAGGGGGTTTACCTGCTGCTCTCGGTTATCGTGTTATTGGCCTGTAAGCTAACTGGGGCAGAGGTTCATTGGTGGCAAAGGGTGTGGAATAAACTCTCGTGGCCTAAATGCAACTGCTTTGTTTGGACTTTGGCTTGGAATAGGTGCTTGACCTGGGATAACATTCGTAAACGGGGATTCCAAGGACCTTCAATTTGTGTTTTGTGTGGGGGAGCGGAAGAGGATTCTTCTCATTTGTTCTTTCAGTGCCCCTTTGTTATGCAGCTTTGGCATTGGTGGTGGGAGGTGTGGAAGCTTCCCTGTATTCATGCGTGCTCTTGGTTGAATTCCCAGGATAGTATGGGAAGATTCCTCTATGGCTTCCTTTTTGCGTAGTTTGGTTCAGTCTCTACCTTTCTGCTTTGGCAGATTTGGTTGGAGCGAAACCGCAGAATTTTTCATGATCAGAAGTTGGTGGGTCGGCAAGTTTGGATGCGTATGCTTGGAATGGTGCAGGAGTCTGTTTTAGCTAAATGTGATGTGGTTTTCCCCTTGGAGAGAGGTGATGCTGAGTTGGTGGCCAGACTAGGTCTTCAGGAAATTCATTCATCTTTTGTCAGTTCTAGGAACTGTAGGCATGGGAAAAAGAGGGTCCAACGGGTTGGAAGGTGGTTACCTCCTCCCAATGGATTTTTAAAGATCAATACTGATGGTTCTTCTAGGGGAAATCCTGGGCCTGCTGGAATTGGTGGGGTTGGCAGGGACTCAGCTGGTTCGGTGATTTTTCTATTCTCTATACATGAGGGGGTGAAGACTGTTAACTTCATGGAGGGTCTAGCAATGCTTCATGCTATGGAGAGGGCCCTTGCTTTGGGATGGAGAAAGGTTATATGTGAAGCTGATTCACAGATTTTGATTAATCTCTTGAATGAGCGAAAGATATCTGATATAAATTGGCAGTTGGCTTCGGTGGTTCAATGGATTCTTCAAGTTAGTTCTTGGATGGAGGAGGCATCCTTTGTTCACATCCCAAGGGAGTGGAATCGCGCTGCTGACTGCTTGGCCAAATGGGCCTCTGAGCAAGATAGTGGTTGGAAGGTTGAGGATTGGGATCAAGTTAACCCTGAGCTGCATCTGGATTTAGACCGGTTCTTGGAAGAGGATAGGAGGATACATGGGGATAGTTGATTTTGTTTTATGTTGTGGGGTTTTCGCCTTGTTTTCTGGGACTGGGTCCCGTGGTTATTATTGTAATGCTCTTTTCTGATTTCTAATAAAGTTTTTACCCCTTTGTTTTCAAAAAAATATATATATATTTAATATCGACAATTAAAAGTACAATATTCATTTAAATCTACAAACATTTAAAATTTACAAACTAATTTAATATTTAATTAATCTTTGACATTTTCACAAATCACTTCAATAATTAAATTTAATACTTTAATTAAATTAATTTCAACAATAATAATAATTATCATTAAATTAAATTAACTAAATAACAATAATGACAACATATCAAAACCAAGCAATTAACATATTAAAACTAACACTTAAAACGAATGACATGAAATAAAACAATACCATAACAAAACAGGGTATTAACTGACAACATCGTCAAAATACAATTGGATGATGGACATGGATAGGGATACTTTCTTGTCAACTCCCTAAACCACATAATATCCATTGGGTATATTGGGCACGCTCAGACTCGACGATGAGAGTGGAGTCAGTGCTAGGTACCTACAGTCCTACATAAAACCAAGTGTTGAAACAACATATATATCCAATGCCAAACACACCATGAGAGAGAATTGTAGTGTAGAAGAGCACTAACGGATGAGAGATGCAACATTGTCCCTCTCACCTGAACCTCAAACAATAACCATACCCTAAACATTATCATTAAGCAATAAGTAAACAACTACATAAGCATAACACCTAACACATGTATGTCCACATATTATAAGCAATAGTAGTAGTTTCATAGACAACCAAGTCCAATAAGAAGAATTTTCAACCAGCCAAACAACATGGTGAAATAGTCACCAACATAGTCTCAAGTATGCATCAAAAATAACTAGTTTCCAAACAATATCAACCACACACAGAAAAGTATCATAAGAGTAACAGTAACATGAGAGGGACTACATCAAGATATTCTATAATGGGATCTTGTGTGTTCATTTCAAAACAAAAATTCTACATTACAATCATCTTCTTCCTAAAAAATGACTAGAGAATCAACATCATTTTGCATGACGAAGTAATGCAGAAATCTTAATCGACCTTTTGAAACTTTACACACATCTTCAATCAACAACATTGCATGTCCTTCAATATTTTTTGCATGCAGAAATGGAGGCTTCACATTGATACGAAAAACCAAACATCTTTACAAACACACTTCGACATAGGATGGTAATGCTACTTTGATAAATTCATTTATGCTTTTCTCTTTTGATTTTGTTTCTTAAATTAATTTCTTCATAGTTCATTTTATGAGTAAAGGACATCAATCTATATTTTTGTTTTGAATTAGATTTGTTTCAATTCATTTCAATTATCTTATTTACATGATCTCAATTTCCATCCTACACATTTTAGCATGCCTAGTGGGACGACAATCCTTAGCAATAACCATTTTATGAGAAAATTTTAAAGTTGTAAGTTCTAGAAATGCATTGGAAAAGTTTTAATGCATAGGCTAGAGGATTTTTTCATGGTTGATTTCATGTTTCTACCACACCTAAATTTTTCCTAGCCACTTTTGATGTTTTTGGAACTTTTTCAAAAATGACAGGGGTGCACTTGAGTTTTTTAGTCGCTTCTGCTTAAAAATAGGAGCCACTTTTGAGTTTTTCATTGACACTTGCTTTCTAATAAGGTGGATTCTAGTAAAAAAAATCACTTTTACTCTGTCAAAATTCTATCTGAAATCTACAAGTCACATTTTCATTTTCTAACACTAATGTTTGTTTGGTTTGAATGTTTGATAGGTGCTGACATTATTTATGTAGGATTTGTAGAAGAATTGCATAATTTTATTCAATAAAATGACTAACATGTTTATTGTAGAGAGGGAAAATGATCGAAGTTTTAATTTTTCATAGAATCTTTCATAGTTTAGGAAATTTTTTAATTTGGTGCTTAAGAATTGAACCCACAAATGAACATTTCAATTTGGTGCATCTAAAAATGAACTTTTTCTAAATCTTTCATAGTTTAGGAAAAATTTTAATTTGGTGCTTATGAATTGAACCCACAAACAAACACTTTGATTTTGGTGCATCTAAAAATGAACTTTTCCCAAAGCTTCAATAGTTTAGGAAAAAAACTCAATTTTGTGCTTACTAATTGAACCCACAAATGAACATTTCAATTTGGTGCTCTAAAAATAAACTTTTCCAAAGCTTTCATAGATTAGGAGCACATTCAATTTTGGTGTTTATTAAAAAAATGATCAAAGGATTTCATTTTGTTAATGAACATACAATTTTCTTTTATTGACCATTAATGCAAGGCTTTAGAAAACACTTTGGTTGGTTCTTAAAATGAACAAATAAAATTCTTGTCTTGCACATTACTATCTCTTTCTCTGAAATCCAGAATATTTCACTTTGGTGCACATAAAAAGAAAAAAATGCTATCTTGTACAAACTTTTATTTTCCATTTTACTTTATTTTATTTTTATTTTTCTTTATTTTTATTTTTTTAATGCTTCAAAAGAATATTGCAATGAAGTGTATACTATGTATTATATGTTTGGAAAACAAGGTGTCTATCCTCTCCCCTCGCACCTTTTGGTGATCTTGGGTGATGAAAAGAATCTTGAGTTTCACACATTTGTTTACATATCAAAACATACCTTTAGTGGGCCTACCTCCCAACTTGTGAGAGGGAATGACCCAAGCAATACTTTAACTTTGGTCCACTATACAAATAATTGTGGGTGTGACAAAATTCATCAACCACCTAGTGTGGATGTTCTATACTAATGAAAGTCTCCCTCAGTATCCACGAGATATGTAAAACCCCTTTTTATCAGTATATCCACAGAACTGATTTTGTCCACATCTGAGAAGACTAATAATCATCCCTTCAGGGCATAAGGTAAGCCCACCTAAAAGGAAGTTTCTATCCCTAGGGTGTACATTGTCTTCACAAAATTAACAAATCTATTTGGTTACTTTAAAACATCAAACATTGTGCTTGAATTAAAATGAATATACTGAACAGAACACTGACACTGACATCTTGAAGGTTTCTGAATGTTTAGGCTCACTTTTCAAGTCACATTAAGAATGAAGTAAACCTTGGAAACTATAGCTTTTAGCATTATACTTCCATGAACATTGAGCTTTTGTGGGAACAAGTGCGCTTAAAGCTGTAGACATTTTTAGGGTCAAATAGTTTTGATTGCTATGTTGTGTTATCACTTGCCAAAACCTCAAAATCAAATTAAGCGAAGCTATCCAAAACTACAAAATTTATCCAAACTACTATTAATATAGAAACTATGAAACAAAATAGAATTTAGACTGATTTTGCTTTTATTTTTTCCACACTTTACCAAAAATTTGCTGCAACTGACAAAAACTTGGTGCTTTTTATTCTCTATCTTACAATAGTTACTGATAAAAATTTAGCACTTTTGAGAAAACTAAACGCACTTGCTCTAAAATTTCCATAGTTTCTCCCAATCTTGCCTCAATTGACATATTTTCCTGGTCATAGATGACTTTCTACTAGCCACTCTTGACCAAAAAAGTTCACTTTTGCACTCACTATTCAGAAAACATGACACAAAGACCACACTTGAAATTTTTTACTTCATTTGCTTTTTTGATTTGGATTCACTTGACCATAAGTTGTCCGTAGTTGACTTTTTTAGCTGCTTTTGCTTTGTTTTCTGGTGAACATTAGAAGACCAATCTAAAACTAGTTACAAAATCTGTGAAGAATGAAACAATTAGACTCCCAAGACATGCCATAATTTACTTTAGTCCATCATCCATTTGCAAAATTCAACACCTCATCCTAACTTTAGAAATCAAAATCAAAACAAACAACTTGGATTATTCCTTTACTCAAACTTCTAAGATATCAACATTTTCTTGAACCTCAAGGATAGTTCAAGTAAATTTCCCACAACATATCCTCTAGAAAAAGAAGTGAAATATTGATCCAAACCTTTTTAGCATTTTGAGTTCCACAAATAGTTTCATTCCAAAACATTAATCAAACCTTAGGGTCTTAAGAATCACAAAAACCATATCAAAACAACACATTCAACATTTCACCTTATGACCATTTTGCATCTAATTGCTCCATTTCAACAACCAAACCTTATATCAACTATCATACAACCAAATCTTGAGTTGATTGAAGGAGAAAAACCATACATAATCAATAGTTTGAGGAGCTTCATATTCGAGACAAAAGGAAACACCAAATTAGTGGAGAAACACAACAAATATCCTAGAAAAACAAGAGAGAAAAGCCAATCTTGCAGCATGAAGGATCATGTTACCACCTCCTACGTGGCAATAGGTATCACCTTTTCAAAAATAGATAATCCCAAAAACAAGTGCAATTTCATTTCCTTAAAAGAAAAAAATCCCCAAAACAAATCATTTTATTTTCATAGGTTATAAGTCACAAAATTTTCACAAAATATTGGCTCTTGTTTATAACTATTATGCTATCACAACATAGAAAAACATGGAGGCCAAAAAAATTAGTTCTAGCATACAACCAACAAACACCACAATAGCAGAAGTGACCCATGAGGGTATAGACCAAGTGACTTTGTAGCTCCTTAAAAGGAACCAACATTCAAAGCAACATCAAACCAATCATTGAGTGAGGAGGAGATAATCTATAGACAACAAGAAGTAATGGATAGAGTGAACCAAAATCAAAGGGTCATGATCATAAATTAGGTGGATAATGAGGAAGAAATAAATGATGAAGAATTATTCCTACATTCTTACAATCCTAAGGTGTTCAAACTGATGGACGAACTCCTAAGAAAGGATCCAAACACTTGCTTCTTCAAGTCAACACGGAGTGGTGCTAAGTTTCTTATAGACTTTAATGTAGAAGGTCTTAAAGATCCTCATCTCATTCCCTTAGGAGATAACTCAGTTTTGAGAGAAATACCTAAACCATTAGAGATTCCAAACATGCAACTAATTTTCTCACAAGGAAAAGATCAATCAATAGATAAACCTTTGTTTAGGAAACTTTCCCAAATTGAACAAGTGGCAGTGGCCAAAAAATATCAAGGAGATCAAACTCAATACATACCATAATGTAATGATCCACCAACAAGACAATACATACCCCAAAACACTTCATATATTGACCCTTCCTAAAATGTACAAAGTCAACAAGGGAAATTTCCACAACAATACCATCAACAAGGTGGGTCATATGGTCTGCTTCCCAATTAATAGTACCAGCAACAAGGTGTGTTGTAGGGTACCCTTTCCAATCAACAATGTGGGCCACATGGTTTCCTTCCCAATCAACATTACCAACAACAAGGTGTGTCATAGGGTACCCTTTCCAATCAGCAAGGTGGGCCACATGGTCCCCTTCCCAATCAACACTACCAACAAAAAGGTGTAGTGCAGGATACCCTTTCAAATCAACAAGGTGGGACACATGGTCCCCTTCCCAATAAATGGTACCAATAACAAGGTGTGTTGCAAGGTACCTTTTCTAATCAACAAAGTGGGCCACATGGTCCCCTTCCTAGTCAACAATACCAAAAATAAGGTGTTCCACTAGGTACCCTTTCCAAACAATAAGGTGGGCCACATGGTCCCCTTCACAATCAATAGTACCAACAATAAGGTGTGCCATATGGTACCCTTCCCAATTCATCCCATCAACAAGGTGTTTGAGCAATGCACTATCAGGGTAACCTTCAAAACAATTCACCCCAATAGGGTACCCTTCCCAATTCATACCATCAACAAGGTGTCCCACCAATGCATTATCAGGGTAACCTTCAATATAGTTCATCCTAACAACAAGGAGCTAACTCTCCTTACATTCAACAAGGAGCTAACTCTCCTTACATTTAACAAGGAGCTATCCCTCCTTACATTCAATAAGGAACTAACCCTCCTTACATTCAACAAGGATCGAACCCTCCTTACATTCAGCAGGGAGCTAAACCTCCTTATATTCAACAAGGGCCTAAACTTTCTTTCACCCAACATGGTAACCAAGGTTCAATACCTCCACAATACCCAACCTATGACCAAAACATGGTAGGACAACAAGGTTACTACACATAGGACCTAAAAACAAATGTACCAAAAACAAAGGTGGACATGAAACTACAAGCCATGAAACAAAAAATATTAGACATGTAGATAAGAAAACCAAAGAATACTTATACCCTACAGGAGATATTTCCATTTCCTATAGATCATTTAATTACTATGATTCCTTTTCCAAAAAACTTTTAAATACCAAAGTTTGAAAAATACAAAGGAAAAGGAGATAAAAAAGAACATGTACAATATTTCTCGGTATCATGCATGGAAGTGAGAAACAACGATTCCTACCTAATGATGCTCTTTCCACATAGTCTTAATGGTCATGCTATGGAGTGGTTCTCCCATCTACCACCATGAATTAAAAGTTTTAATGAACTGACTACCAAATTTGTAAACCACTTCTCATTCAATATAGAATAGGACATCACCATCATGTATCTATACAAGATTAAATAGAGTCAATGAGAATCCTTGATTTCCTACCTACAACAATGGAGACATAAAGCAAGTTGATGCAAGTGGCCTATTCTTAACAAGGAACTAGTAGACGTATTTGTTTCCAATGTCTAGGCTAAAGTCAACTACCAACTCACCATGTTGTGTCCTGCAAACTTTGAAGAGACCATTGAGAAGGGACTACACATAGAATAGGATCCCAAGGAAAGGGAAGTGATTAAGTTAAACAACCCAAGAGACAATTCTTCTAATTCAAATGAGAAACCTAAAATTTTGGGCCAAGAATAAACATCACTAATGATGGGGTAATTGATACTAGATTTGTGTGGAATGGGAAAAATCCTAATAGACTACAAAATAAACCTCAAGTTACACAAACAAGCTACGCTCCCAATAATGCACAAAGCAATCAACTTAGCTATCCTCAAAACAATCAACCATTCGACCAATAGATAAATCAAGGAGTGAAACAAAGGAAATATGATCAACCAAGGAGGAAGTTCACCACATTAGGATAACCCCTTGAGACAATCATGCACAAACTAGTGCAACAAAACTTCATCAAGGTCAATGATCATGAAAACTATGAGGATCCAAGCTTCAAGACACCATGGTACAACAAGAAGGACTTGTGCAAGTTTCAAAAATCAAAGGAAATACAACAAATAACTGCATGAGACTCGAGAACATAATACAAGACTTGATTGAAAAGGGAGAAGTGGATATCAAACATCATCCTAGAAACAAAGACCTCCATAAAAAAACAAATACAATTATGAACCATGCTAAGAAGAATGACAAAGGAAAGGACCAAGACTATCACAATGCTAACTACACTTATGGTGGCATAGTTCTAGGTACCCTCTCTCAAGAAAATAACACTAGGGTAAATGTATTAAATATACGAGGTAGGGACACTAAATGTAACATAACTACCCATCAAGGGAAATTCATAATACAAGGATCCCCACCTAAACAAGAAACTAATTCATCAAATGGCTACAGTATTGTGGAATAGCTAAAGAAGACTCGTAACTTGATCTCAATCATAAAACTGCTAAAATTATCACCCACACATAGGGAGATACTAGAGAAATCATTAGAAGCATCAATACCTAATGACCTCAATCTAGATCAATTTCAAGCCATGGTTGAAAAAATCATGGCTAATCACTATTTAGTCTTTTCTGAGAAAGACCTTCCACAAAAGTCATTCCACAACCAAGCTCTCTACATAGAGGTTGGTGCCCACAAAAACATGGTCAGGAGAGTATTGATAGATAACGGTGCAAGTTTAAACATCTGTACCTTAAAATTTTTTAAACAGATGGGGTATTTTGATGATGTAATAGACAAGGGAAAAATCATTACTATAAGGGCCTATTCTGATCTTGAAATAAATTATGAAGGAACCATCAGTCTTCTTGTCTAGATAGGAAAAGCAACCACATAAACAACATGTCAAGTATTGGACCTTGAGTTACCATATAAGCTCCTTCTAGGACACCCTTAGATTCATGCACTACAAGTGTTTCCTTCAATATTTTAGCAATGTTTAAATTTTCCTCATGAAGGAAAGGAAGTTACATTATATGTTGATCCTAAACCCTTCCATTATTGTGCCAAATTAGAGGAGAAATATAACAAAATCTGGCATATACCCAGGAATTACATATTATTTCATTCATTCTCATATGTTGACCCTTCAACACTATCATCAACCTTAATTAAACCAACATCAAGTGAGCAACCAAAAATTGAAATTAAGGTTCAAGTACTTGACAAGGGTAATGGAAATTATCACTTCAATCAAGCATTTTTCATTGGAATGCTTCCAATAACACCCAAGGTTTATGGAGGGCCTAAGGAGATCAAATATGTTCAAACTGTAAAAATGATAACCAAAGCCACAATTTTTACCAAGTGCGGAGATATGAAGGATGAAGAGATATTTAAAAAAGACTTATCATCTATGATCTACAAAGAAGAACAAAAGGAACCAAAACAGCCACAACCCCTTCTAAACAATCCTAATAGTAAAGGCTATCAATTAGCTAAAAAAATGGGATATACTGGAGTAGGTGGCCTTGGGATACACAAACAAGGAAGATGGGACCCTATCATAGTAGAACAAAGAAAAAATAACATGGAACTAGAACCTAGGTTATGATTCAAAAGACGTGGTTATTCCAAACACTAGATGTACCTCTTTTAAGAAATGAGCACCTTCTACTAGCATTAAGACATTGGATAACTACCACCTTATAGACAATGAATTATCTATCAAGGAATTATTTGAAGGCTTTAACATTGGTATAGTCCCTACCCAACTTATCAAAACTATTCCTAATGACTATTATTATTCTAGAACATACTCTAATGAGTATGAATGGGATTCTCCTTTTTTTCACCTTTAGCAATGATGGCCTAGAGACCAAATGGGAGAATGATACCAGAGCCATATTAACCATCTCAAAAACTTTTGTAAGTTTTTTAGATAACAATGATGTCCTACCCCTTTTTTACCCATAGTTGATAGATTGGGACCAACAATAGCATACACATATTTTGGATCAATTCCATCATGATGAAGTAATTGTAGAGTTTATGGGACTTCAAACTAATCTACCTGTAGGAGATCATAAAGCAGGATTCGTCATGGAACTCAAATAAGAAGCAATTTCAGTGGGGAGATTGTATCCTCCAATTGAAAAATTGAAAATGATATTCAAAAAATCAAAACAAGATTCCCTAGAGAAAACCACAATGTGGCTCTACTAGATCCTAAAAAGAACAAAACAAAGGATAGATTTGAAGGTGAAAACCTCTCCGAGGTACCCAAATATGGATGACTTAATCTTCTTATATCAAAATATCAAGAGAAGTCAAAAATACTTGTAGAAGTAGTAAAATACATCAACGTTGGCATAACAAAGAACCCAAAGATCACATGCCATGCAACGTCACTTCATCCTGAAGAGAAAGTAAATTTCACAGCATTCATCAATGAAAGGAAGATAAATTTTGTATAGACATATGTAGACATTCCTAGACTAGATCTAGCATTAGTTGTACAACACTTGGTTGTATTTATTTGAGCTAAACCTATCAAACAAAAACTAAGGAAAATGTATCCTCAAATATCACTATTGGTAAAGGTAGAACTAAAAAAATTACTGGATGTGGGCTTCATTAGACCAATAGATTATCCGTAATGGATATCAAATCTAGTACATGTGTCAAAGTCCACTGGGGGCATAAGGATCTACATGGACTTCTGAGACCTAAATAAGGATTTCACAAAAGATGGCTTCTTGCTACCAAGCATTGATATTGTAGACACTTAAATAGTCTTGGTTGGTATTATGCATTTGAGTCTAATTAATTAAAATCATTGCCTCCTAAATCACTTCATACTAACCATTTAATTAAACAATCTTTATTATCTAGTTAAACTCATCAATTTCTACTATTAATCACATAATTAAATTTCTCAGAATAATTCACTTTCTTCTCACTAATGTTCATCCCATTTAATTAAACAAATCAAAATATTTAATTAAATTCCCTTTGTCCTCCCATTTGATTGAATAAATCTAATTATTTAAACAAATATCATAAAACCCCTAACCCACTTAAGTTGATTAATTTTGAATTAATTAACTCTTAATCTTCATTACTCATTTCTCTATATTTTGACTCCACCTTGGTTTAGTAAACCCATGGTCGACTAACCAATTTACACATGAAAACAAATTCTTCTAATTGTGGACAAATATTTTGGCACCATAAGACTCCCTAACACTTCTAGGGTTTTCACCTAAAAAGAGAGAGTTAGGCCAAAATGGGCAATGTCCCCACTCAAACTTAATAAAAATATGAATGAAATATGCCTAAATGTAATGTTCTAATGCAATAAACTAATAAAATATATGAATTATTAATGCAAAACTTAAGAAGTGTAGATTTTTTGAAAACACATTGTGATATGCAAAAGTGACCTAAGAACGCAAACAAACAATAACAGAAATGAATGAAATTGGAGAGGTGCACCTAGAAACTAGAATGTGATGTAGAAAGGCTCTGGAATCCTACATAATTTGTTGTTGAAGCCAACTGGGACACTTACGCCAAGTTGGGTGACTTAGTCCTATTTCAGGGAGATTTTACCAGAATAGGTTTCAACCAAAAGGGTATCCAAAAATGCAAAAAAAATTCATAGTGGAAATAATTCACCACAGATGGAAACTTATTCCACCTATGAATCTTAGGAAATTTGGGGTAGGAATCTATAGCCTTCAGTCTGTACTTCTATTCTTAATAGGTGTCTGATTTTAAATTTGTAGAAATTGGTTTGTAAGTGATCTCCAAGCTTCTCTTAGGGATTTGTTGACTTGAATGACTTTGATGAAGTGATAACACCTTTTAATGCCTGCTCTTTGATAAATCTTCATACAAGACCTGTAAAACACACATGCAAAGAGGGGAAAAAGGGTTAAGGGTTAGTGAATAGGGGTCTACATTGGTCAAACCCTAATTTGGTAATCAAACGCTTGAAAATGAAATGAAATGGAAAAAGAATGATGAATGAACAACATACAATGCTACAACTCACCAAACCCTTGATGTAGAAATTTTAATATATGCAAGTAGATGCTCCAATGTAAGCTTGATAATGCCTAGAATGCTTGAGAATGAATAATGAGTGAATGAATGTATGCTAATGTATGAATGAATGTATTGGTGAATGGGGGTATGGAGATGAAAATGAGAGGAAAACCCTTTATTTATACTTTATTTTACAAAATTTCCCAAAAATAACACATCATAGCCTGACATCAAGGTCAAGAGAATAATATCCTACCAAAAAATTAAAATAATTTTGATTTTTGTGCCAAGTAGGACTAAGTCGCCCAAGGTGGCGACTTGGTCCCAACAAGAAAATTTGAATGGGTGTGAGGTATTAAAGTATATTTAATGATGTTTAACTAGATTATTCTTTGAAATACACTTATGTAAGGCCAGAAAGTGTATTAAGGCATCATTTAAACATAAGAAAGGATCAAATTATTGATGACAAGCCTAGAAAAGCATGAAATTTTGTTACAACTCTTTACAATACTTTGAAATAAGACTTGGTAAGTGATAAAAAGAGGTTATTTGGGTGAACTATATTAATAAGGTCCTAGAAAAGTGTGAAAGTGTGTTACAACTGTGTATGATGTTTAATTGAAATGTAAAACAAAACATTAAAACACTAAATGAAACCTTAAACTAAAGAAATTGAACTAAATTAAAAACAAACAAAATCTTCTTCAGTGCCGTCCCATTTTTCTCTATCCACAGAGATTCTTTTGAAGCTTTTGGCTCTCAGATTGTGTAAGCTTCTCCAAATGGCTGCTGCAGAACGAGTATGCAAAGGAAAACTATTCTATATGTTGATGAAAGTGAAATTATTGATACGGATATGGACAGGGGCTGTGATTATGCACAGGGGCTGTGAGTGAGATGTATCATGATTCTACTGCTATTATGCTATGATTCTATGCTATGAGAATGCTCTATGAATGCTAATGCTATGCAATTTTGCCTATAATTTACTTGCTTCTAAATTCTATATCTTTTGGAGCTCCCGGTAGCTGTATTTATAGATTTTTGCAGGCTTCATCCTTGCTGGCAAGAATCTATGGCTATGAATTGTCTGGAAAGTTTGAATGGTGAGAGATTGAGAGGTTGAGAAGAAAATGGGGGAGGTTGAGAGGTTGGAGAGAAGAATGGAAGCTTGTCTTCAACCCACGGGAACAAACCTGCACAAGAACAGAGAAATTTAATTTTCTGTTTTGGCAGTTTATTTCCCGGGAGTTGAAGATAAATCCCAAATTAAATAAATATTTAAATTTATTTAATTTTATTTATTGCTTTTTGATATTTGATTTTTGATTTTTGAAAACTATAGAAGAATTAATTAAATATTTTGGTAATATTTAATCATATGATATGACTTTAGAAGAATATGAAATATTTAGAAGATTTAATTAAATATTTTTGGAATGCCCCAATTATAAATAGATACTAGAATCAATTGGGAAATAATTAAATATTTTTAGAATATTTAATTATAAATGATATTTAGAAGAAGAATAATATTTTATTTGAATAAGATATTCAAACGAAGATTATTGATAATTAACATAAATAAATCATAATATTTATTTAATTAATTTAGAAATGAATACGAAAGGATGATTAAATAAACTTATTTATTTAATGTGAAATGAAGAATGAAGAAATATAAATAAATTATTTAGATTTATTTACTCTTGTGAGATAAATTCAAGATTTTAATTAAATATTAAAATATTTAATTAGTGCAGTTTCAATGTGATGTGACCATTTTAAGGTGTATACAACAACACTTCACAAAACTTTTACAAGACATCATAGAATTCTTATTGATTCTTAAGGACCCAAGACCTAATGTGAATGTGTTGACCACATTACAACATTAAATCTAGAAAAAATGAAGCTAAAATCACCAAGAGGGCCTAAAGAATAGGAAAATAAGAAGGGTTACTCTTTTCATGTCCACTTTTATCCCCCACTTTAGTGAGAGGATGAACCTGCTTCAAACTCACACTAATATAGCCGAACATGGAATCAAGAGGGGTTCTAATGAACTAATGCTAGCAAGATGAGACAACAACAATCAAGAGGGATGATCAATACCCTAGTAAGAAGATCTCATGGAAAACTAAACATGATCACAAAGGAACACACACGACAATAGTGTAAATGAAGAGGGAGAGAAGGAGAAGGAAAAAAAGAGTTGGATCAAGCTTTGATCATTTTTCCATCTTGTTGTGGATCAAATCTAGGCTATTTGTCTAGAAAAATAAATGTATACTCACTCTAAGGTGATAGAACTCATGGTTTTTTGTCAGGTGAGAAACATACACTCATGGTTGGTATGCACTCACACACACACAGGTGGCTATGGGGAAATTCATGCCTCGAAATGGGCTTCCCACTCAACCATACCAAAGTTATACCTCCTGATAACTTTAATAAGGTTCCATAAAATAAAATGACTTTTCGAGCTTCACGAGACAAGAAAAACTTTGTAGGCTTGGAGCTCATGAACAAATGTGATGGCTCCACAAGCATGCAAGTTGTGTTATGCAAGGTGGCCATATAAAAAATGAAAAATGTAACATGTAAAGGATGTTCAAAGGATTCTTGCTTAGTTCATGTGAGGTCTATAACATAGGGAACATTGTGTCTTATGTCTCCAAGAGAAGACCAATCAAAGAATAGAAGATTCACAACTTAGGGGATACAGTGCTTCATATCAAGCCACCAAGAGGAATGTAATATGCTAAGATAGATCACACTCATGCATGACATCACACCTAGTGTCATCCACAAAGCAACAAAATGCATTGTATGAAGTAAGAAGGATACACTAAGAACCAAGAAAAATAAAAAATGCAAATGAATAATGCCAATGTATGCCCCCACTCTAAAGGAATTGCTACACTCCATACTATGAGAAATTACTTTAAATTAGCAAATGAAAAATGAAAAAAGAAAAGAAGACATGAGATCCAACATGGAAAGTCCCTATGCCAAGTCATATGTTTCCAAGTAAGGCTACGTCATGTGAAGAAAAGGAAGAAGAAAAGTAAGAGGTTGCCCCCAAAATGTAAACACCAAACACATAAGGGATCTATGGATTTGGGGTCAGTATGTTCTTTACTACAATGTTGTCTAGAGAGATCGAAACTGTCATCATCCCCCAAATACATAGAACTAGAAGAATGACACAAAGAGAGCAAAAATAAATAAAAAGAAAGATCTATTTGGGTCAACATGGAAGCAACATAGGGTGTCTCAATGCTGTGTGTCATCCCCAAAAGGAAAACACAAGAAAATGAGAATGAAATAAAATAGAAAATCTTTTGGGACAACATGAGAGAGACATGGAATCTCTCAATGCCTTACGTCATCCCCAAAAGGAAAACATGAGAAAAATAAAAAAGAAAAAGAAAAGGGGCCTTTTTGGTCAACATGAAAGAGACTTGGATGTCTTAATGCCTTGCGTCATCCCCAAAAGGAAAATACAAGAAAAATACAAAATAAAAGGAAAAAGTGATGTATGACAAAGAATAATGAAAGTACAAATAGAAGAATGTCACAAAGAGAGAGAACATCAAATATAACATTATGGGGGAACACATTTCACACATGCAAACACACAAAAGAAAAAGAAAAAGAACATGTAAAATACTAGTAAGGAAAATGCAAGTCAATCGTCGAGAAATTCATCCACCTCCCAGTCATGTTCATGATATGCTAAGGGTGGGAAACTAGCCAAAAGGACAAGAGTAAGAGCCAAACTAGGGGAAGCACTAGGTTCTACACTATTTATAGGGGGATTTTTGTTTAAGCTCATGGAAGAGGAGAACAATGTGTTTAAATCATTATGCACCTCTTCATCAATTTTAGTGATCTCATCATCATCATCTAGATTATTCATAATAGGAGGACGAATGATAATTTCCAATGAAGGGTGTACCACTTGTTGTGATTGGTGTACTGGATCATTTTGTTGTGGTTGGGGAGGAGGTTTATCATGCATTGCTTTTGTCAAGTGTTGATTTTGATTTTCTTTATTTTCTTCTTCCTGTAACTTGCGAGCAAGGGCATGACATCTATGCCTATGCTCCCTAGATCCTTTGTTTCTTTTGGTTTTTTTATTGATTTGTGTTTGTGAAAGAGTGGGTTGATCAACCATAGGTTGATTTTCTTCCCTAAGGGGAGGAACAAAAGGAACCATGAAAGGTTTTTCATCAACTTTCTCCTTTGCTTTGTAAACTTGTTTTATGCGAGGAGGCATGACAAAGTTATTATCATTGTCTCTTGGTCTCTTGGATGATGTTGAGGAGGTTTTAGGTGTTGGTTGATCTTGGTTGGGTGGTTATTGTTTAGGTTGAAGCATGGTTTCTTCTATTATGGGAGTGTTGAAAGTGGATGGGGACATGTTGCAGAGAGACAATTTTGTTATTTTCTTGGCTTTAAATTTTTGGTAAGCAATGAAAAAAAAAAATTTAAGGCATTATAGGTTATGTGGGCTCTAGCCAAAAGGATTCTAAGGAAAAGTTTCATTTAGAAGAAAATGGGTTAAAGCCACTATGATTAACATTGAATATTTCATTTTCAAATGGAAACTTTAAATATTTGTGTATAACCGAAGGGACAACTTTCATTGAGTGAAGCCATGGATGGCTTAGCCGCAAACAAAACTAGTCTGACTACGAGATGATGGACAATGTGACATCCAATGTTTTTGGTCATATTTGTAATGGAAGGAAAATTGATCGTATCGTAGGGCAAGCAAAACCATTGAGTGTTTTGATCCATGCTTTTGGTTTATCATAAGCATCTTGATAAAGATCATGTAATACCAAAAATTCCTTGGTGATCATGTTCTCTCCATAAGCGAGATATATGAGTATCCCATTAGTGGGCTTATCATAAATATGGTCAGCTATGAAAAGAGGACCATCAAGGAGATTTGTAAGTATGTCCTTCGAGGAGAAAGTAATATCAAGAGATTTCTTAGATTGGCCCTTACGAGGGATAATTTCTATTGCACCTACTATTTCATCCATAGGATTAATAGTGATAATATGGGGAATGGGATCAAGATGTTCAACATCTGTACAAACATTCATCACATAATTCTTTGGAGTTTCACTAGATTTGACAAATGAAACATTATGTTTGAGTATTGGATCAGTGAAAATTTGTAATTTTTGGTTTGGAGGGGCAACAAACCTATTGCCTTGATCATTAACACCTGTGATAGATAGACAACCAAAATCAATGAGGTCTCACACAAGGTGTTTAAGATGATTACAATTTTCCATGTCATGTCCATTTTGTCTATGATAATGGAAATAAGCATTGGATTTAAATTTTGAAGGTAAAGGCTTAGTAGGATTGGGTGATTTGATGACAAGCAAGGTAATCATTTTTTGTTGTAAAAGTTTGGACATTGTGTTATGAAGGGTGTCTGGTAAAGGTGTGAATTGTCTTTTCGGATCTCTATAACTATAGGGAACCATGATTTTAACAAC